>WSTV01000253.1:0-40320 GCA_019632285.1 Tulasnella sp. 332 | reverse complement strand
GGGAATGGGAATGGGAATGGGGATAGGATCGGAACTCGACACCACCACTACCTCGACACTCCCCCGACTCACTTCACTTCGGACATCTACAGTAGCCCCAGCTTCTTGGGTAGAGCGACGCAGGTGTCGCTTTCACCGCGGCGCGTAATGGCAACCACGCCAATAACGGAACCTGCGTTGGATGGGTTGGACTACTTCATGATACTTTTGAACACAGTTATTGAGAGAGGCAAGATCCGAGCTGAAGAAAAGAAAGATGATGAGAAGAGGCTCAACGGAAAGGAGAAGACTCGCTTAAGCATCGCGTTGCATGGACCTAAGGTGGATGGCCGGCTGCAGTCATCAATCGGATCTGGAGCGCCTGATATATAATAAAAACACGATATACGAATACAGAATGACTTACGTGAGTACATATGCACAGCAGTCCGTGCGCATGCTCATCAGTTGCCTGCTCGCTCCGAGGGAATACAGACGCGAACGTGACGACGCCGTGTGACGGAGATGATGTCGCCGTTCATCAAATCCACGATAACGATGTTGAGGAAATTCCTCCCCACCTTCCGACATTTGCTCCCGCCACCAACACCTCGCAAAATGATGTCAAGGCCCAACATACCGAGGAGGATGTCGAACGCGTCTCAAGGAAGCTCCCAAAGGGGCTTCGGGACTGGGTCGGACAGTGATCCTGACAGTGACCACAGCAGCAGGATATCCCACCGGATAGGCCCTTCCTCTCCCGTTCTAGGGAAGAATGGAGGGCCAGATCCTTCAAAACCCACTTTGACTACTTCTCCCGAGCCTTCTACCCCACCCGGAGGCGCGGAGGGTAGTGCTGCGCCGTCAATGCTACTGCCTGATGACCATCACTCTGCGTTCTATTCGTCTCATAGTGCCTCTGCATCGAACGCCCGCTTTCGCTCCTCTGTACAGAGGCTAATCAGGTTGAGGCACCTTGCCGAGACGCGAGGGCCAGGATCAGAGCCAGGAGTCGATCCAAGGAGAGACGGCAAAGAATACGACCACATCACCGCGGATTGTCATATTGATGTCATCGATTATGGTACTGAAAAGATGGAGATGCAGGAGTATGATAACAAGGGATTCCTTAAATTTTTGGATACGAGCTTGCGACAGAAGGCTGACTGGGCCAAGGTCCGGTGGATCAATATCAAGGGAATTGACTGGAAGATCATTAAAGCCCTGACATTGGTATATCGTAAGTTCTTTCATTTCTTCCGTTTCTCTCGCAGTACGTACTAAATATTGTGTGCGCCGTTGCTAGGTCTGGTACGTAACATCATATTACGTGGATGCTATCCACCTGAGAAGGCGGTTCTGTAGCACCCCCTAGCCATCGAAGATGTTATTCATTCGCGAGACAGTCGAAGTAAAGTTAGTACCGCACACCCATGTCGTATTCCTGAGAACGCGCTTTCCGATCAGTTGCCACGTCATAGGTAGACTATTACAAAGACCAGTTATATATCCAAGGCCTATCCCTTATGCTACGGACGAAAGATGATCCGGAGGAGGCTGTGGTCACCTTAGGTTCTGAGGAAGCACAGACGGAAACAGAAGAACCGATACAAGGACGGCCGCTCTCCTGGCTGACGTCAAAGATGCAGTCCCCCAATAAAGATCTACAAAACCTTCCTCCTCCCTACGGCTCAACGGCTCGAACTACTCGTGAACCCGTAAGACAGGATACGTGGCGATTCTCCCCAGTATGTGCACCAATTCCTGTCTTCGTGGTCTAGGATAGGCTAGTGATCTTGATCAATTTTCCATTCATTTTTTTCAGAGGCGACAGAAGATACATGCCGCCCAAATGGCGGTCGATAAGCTGAGAGGGGAAGAGAGGGTTCAGGTCAAGCGACGCAACCTGTATATGTTCATGTTCCGGGATGGTGCGGCGCACGTTTCTTCTGATAGTGCCCTGCCAAGGCATCTCAGACAATCTAGCCCCGTCTTTTGGTTGCCCTTCTAGGTACGCTGATCACCTTCCACGACGCCAAGGACTCTATCTACGACCAGGCCATCAAAACCCGACTCCAAGAGGAGAACACTATGCTTCGCGTTACCTCAGGTAAGAGGATAGATAGGCCAAGCTTTGCCTCGTGGGTGTTAGCGTAACTTACTCCATTGTCCTGCTTCTATAGACGTTTCCGTTCTTGTACAGAGTATATTAGACCTGAGTATGTTATCGTTCTTCTCTACATTAATATCAACCCGACTCACATATTGGCGTTTTCTCCCCAGTTGTGGATCATGCAATCGAAGTTACCGAAGCCTTTCAAGCAGAGATACTCGACCTGGAACAGAAGACGTTGTTAAGGCCCGACATGGACTCAGTCAAACTTTGTAAGTAATCCTCTTCCTACAGTGTAAATTCTCCCGGATTCTGATTGCTACGGTTGGTTATACGGCAGTACACGTTCTCTCAGCTGAGATCACCCTGCACAAGCGTTCTCTCAAGCCATTGCAATCCATGGTATACGGCCTGAGACGTTACGATCTGGACAGAGCAGTGGCGTTGGCAGTGTCTGCTGATCCGAATGCCAACGCGACTAATACGAAGGGATACATGAGTCACCAAGCCAAGGTCTACCTCGCTGGTCTGTCTCTTCCATCCTGTATATTCCCCCAGTAAGTGATGGCCTATCGTTGGACCCCAGATGTGCACGATCACTTGGAGTACGTGATCGCTTCAATGGAAATGTTCCAGACGGTTACGGAGAATCTGATCGGGTATAGCTTCAATGTGAGCATTTTGAACGGTTCTTGAAAGCATATTATGAACTAAACTCTTGCGACGGGGACCCTTCAGATTCTGTCGTACGACATGAACGAAACCATGCGTCGGCTGACGCTGGCAACCATCGTGCATATCATCCATCCCACACTTTGGAGATAGGCCCGTCTTGACTGACGATATTTCGGGAATCATAGATTTTCTTCCCTCTCACGTTCTTGACGTCATATTTCGGCATGAACTTCACGACAATGCCTTCGATTGACACCTCGGAACTCTAGTGAGTCGCTACCCTTGTGGTTGTTGGTTCCCAATAGTTCCCAAAGCTGAGAGCCTGTGGCTGAACTCTATATCTATCAGCTTTTGGCAGTTGTCAGCGCCATGCGTCCTTGTCCTCGTATTGATGTTCACATGGGGCGATGTTACTAAGATGTGGAGGTATCTGAAGGGGAAGAGTATATCGCAAGCGATACATAAGGTACAAAATTTCGTTCTACAGTTTCGGTCTGGCGGTGCAGGCTGACCTTGGGGATTAATTTCCAACGAACAGCGGCACTATTCAAAGATGCACAAGGATTGACAAATCTTATGAGGATGTCAACCCCGGTCGTCTCCTGCCTTAGTTCCCATCCGTATCTTGTATCTATGGTTAAGGTGGCTCCACGGCGATGCACTAATGTATCTAAATCCCTTACCCTGGTCCATGAGGCCTGTCACAATGTTGCATCCTACACGCCTTGAGGCGAAGCAAAGTTTGTGCAAGGGCGACTCACGGTGATTGACTTTTGGAAAGAAGCGAACCTTCTAGATCGGGAGTGATCCTCCCGCTTATGAGAATGACCCTATAGCATCTATCTAAGAACATGGGTGATCGTATATCGGACCTCGTCTACCTACCTGCCTGCAACGAGGCATTCTAATGCTTCCTCGTTGCCGTCACGTATTTTCTGTCCTCCTCGCAGAGATAGTGTTCGAACTGCTCAAACACTGCTGTGGCTTCGTTGAAATCGTGCTCGATGATTTCAGCGTGGTGAGCAGAGCGAGGCTCGATCCTGCACTTGAAGGGGTTCGGGCAAGTCAGAATGCCCTGTGTACCACGCGAACGATCAAACCAGGTGACACCGATCAGTACGGGGGACGTTTTCGGGGAGTGGGGCACTCATGCCCGTTCGTACCTTGGCATAATCCCAAGTGTCTGGCTCGATCTCCTGGCCCGTCTTGGGATCGAGTGCCTTTTTGAAGTTGAACGCCCAGAGGAGGTTCATTGCATTCATCCGAATCGAGTTGGTCGCGAGATGGATTCCTGGGCAGATACGCTGCGATTTCCCCCCGTTTTCCAAAATATAAGAAAAGATGCCTTGGGGGAAAACAATGCAAAACAGACTTACCCTTCCGCTTCCGAATGCTAGAGTGTTCTTCCGGTCCTTATCATCTTCCCTCGCTTTGGGCAAAGTGCCGAATTCAGACTCGATGAAACGTTCCGGTTTGAATGATGAAGGATCATCATAGACCTCCGGATCGTGCGAGATACCCCAGAAGTTGACGAAGATGGTGGTGTCCTTGGGGATGAGATGGCCTTTATACTGCGCGGAGAAGGAATATATGGCGCCATTTACATATGTAAACGAGCGAAAGACAGATGACTGGATAGAACTTGACTCACGGTCTCATCGGCTGTCGTGTTATGGGGTACAGCAAGTGGAGCCAAGGGTCTCCCTATGGGAATGGGATCCGTCAGACCGGTCTCATTCTGGCAACAGGCGGAGACCTGGGGTACTTCCTCACGTACATCGGTGGACCTACAAGCGTGTGAGAAAGGTTTATCCATCAGTTCAGAGTACCAACCCATGAAACAGAAAATTGAAACTTAGAACGAACCTCATGAACGATGGCCTGAACGTACGGCAGCTTATCAATGTCGTCCAAAGTCGGTGCGCGGTCGTTCCCAATGACGCGGTCGATCTCCTCCTGGGCCTTCTTCTGCACTTCGGGATTGGCGACCAGCGCCAAGATCAGCGATTGAATGTACGACGACGTGGTATCCGACCCTCCCTCGATCAATGATCCACCGAGATACCCAACGAGTTCACGGTCCATGCCCCATTCGTCCGCCCGGGCAATCACGGTCTCCATCCAACACCCATTCGATTCTCCCTTGGCGTTCCGCTTTTCGACTTCTTCCAATAGCGTAAAGTACAGCTTCCTTTGAAGCTTCCGGACTTCTGCGCAGAGCTTCTTCCAGGGTGCGAGCCAAGCTGGGAAGCGCTGGAGGATGGGCAGGAGGTCAACGGGAGGGTGCGCACCGGGCTCGAGGGCGTGTTCCCAAAGGTGCTGGACTGTTTTCGTGGTTGTTTTTGTTCCGTGTTTGGTGATCAGAGGTGTTTTAGGCGTTAGCTTTTTAGACGCAGCACGGAAAGTAGCGGTGGTGGCGATAGGACGGCAACATACCGTGGAAGAAGGCTTTCGTCTCGGGTGTGTCGAATTGTGGGGATCGGCGTCCGTAAAGCACGGACATGATAACCGAGGATGAATATCGGCGAACAGACGTATAGAAGTCCTAAGAAGAAGGAAGAAGAATGCACCCATCGAACATTAGAACGACCGCACCAATCGGGGCGCCCCGGTACGAAGACTTCGGCTATCACCTTTGGTTTGGTCAACAAATCGTGCATGAGCTGTGTCGCCTCTGCTGCCTGAATAGGCAGATGCTGCTTGCAAGCCTCGGGAGTCAGGATCTCATGTGCGCCGCGACGCATGGATCGCCACCAATCCGCTGTGCGTGTAAAATGAAATGAAGGTTAATTTGACGACACCGAACCAATGTATTGGCATAATGTACGCACAGTATCGAGCCAGGACGAGATTCTTGTAGTCTGTGATCACGTCTACCATATGACTCGGTGGACGATCAGATGTACTCGCCGATCTCCTCTCCATGAGCTCCTTGACGGCTGGTGCAGAGGACAGGACGATGGCAGTGGCGGGTCCGATCTTTAGGGAGTAGACGTCTCCGTACTCACGTGCCCATTCAGTAAACCTATGTGTCGTCTCATTAGCGGCTCGTATATCTGCACCTAAGGAGGCACAGGCTCAGGCGCACTTGTAATGTGCGAATTCTTTTGGGAAGATGTTCAAGTTTCCAAGGAGCGGAACGGTCGGTGGTCCAGGTGGGAGGTAAGACTCGCGCCCAGCAATGTCTTTGAGTTTGAAGACGAGCCATGCGAATAGAAGACTAGTGGGAAGGAGGACGCCAGCGACGACGGGGAGGTGGAGCGAGTCCATGATGGTAGTTGGTGGAGAGGATTGCGCAACTTCACTATTAGGTCTTGCTGTCTCGACACCTACTTTAGCTGGCCTTCAACTTCTTGGAACCCTCGATTAGATCCATACACGAAACGTGTTGAGATGAAAGAGACATGCCAGCCTAATGAAGCAAAGACGGCTGAAGATGCCGACCCTTGCTTATCAATTGAAAATGGCATGTGCATTTCGATTGCAGATGTGGCAAATATGACACATTGGTGGGGATGCGCACGGCTTTTCGAGCACTGACGTGGTCGATCTCCGACCCTGTGACTGCATCTTCGTCTTCTTTCAGCCTAGTCCGTCACCATGGTTGAAGATGCAGGCGCCGACGACTGCCCGCGCCGCAGTTGATACCGGCCCCAAAGCGCCGATCCTTCGCGATCAATCCCAAGGTCAGTTAGATGTGTATCTAAGCCTCTGGGGACGTTTGAGAAGTCGGGTGGCGTTGCTTCCGACAACCCTGGGCGGACAAGTCCACGTTCCACCCCACGCGATCATTCAGTCCGGCTGGTATCGGGATTCTGGTTCTTCATAGCCCATCATGTTTGGGCGTACACATAGAGTCGCGGCGGGAAGGGCAAGAAGGGTCAATAGAGCGGACGGCGGTCGTCTTTCACACTATCCGCCCAATCCTCCCGTTCGACGCGCGCACCTTCTACAACGCCGACTAAGTACTGGACCCGAGGTAGAAAACCAGGAGGGGCTTTCTCTTTTGACCCTGTCTTCGACATATTCACACTCGCGGCGGTTTAGGGCGCTAATCGCAAAGCTTAACGGGCCCGACCAAAGCGGGAAGGGTCACACGTCTTTTAGTCACTAAAAAAAACCAACCCCTTCCGCCTCTTCTTCTCTAAGCCTCGCTCAAATATCCTGACGAACTTCTTTCTCGCCTTGAGTCTGAGAGTCGTCCTACTTACTTGCTACATTTCATTACCCCCCTTCAAAATGGCGACAACCACAATGGTCATCCCAGCAGAGGCGACCATCCAGGCTACGTTTGGTCCGTTCGTGACTGGTATTATGCTGCAGATGATGCTGATGGGGGTTATTGTCATTCAAACATATGACTACTACGTTCGTCATGACCTTTGCCTCTTCCTCTTATCCTTGGTTTGATTTTTCCCCCTTCTTTCTCGTCTTTAGCGCGTCTTCGTCAACGACCCACTGAGGTATAAGCTCTTAGTCCTCGTTCTCGGTGCCATCTCGTCACTACAGTGTACAATGGACTAGTGCGTAGTCTTGTGTTCGTGATGTTGTCCCTTCACATCTGATGCTGGTATAAAAACTAGCTGTCAGCTCTACAGGTGTACTGTCATTTTCTATGGGAACTTTGATAAGTTCGACGACACGGATTGTGCGCTCCCAATATCCAACGTAAAAGGAGGCTATGACCTTTGCTAACTTTTTGTTTTTAATAAATTCAGGGACGCTATGGTGGGAGATCGCGGTTGTAAGTTCGCCCAACATGACCCTGGCTGACATCGTTTGGGGCTTCAGTTCTGACCACATGCCTTTTTTTCTTCTTCTCCCGCCAGACGGCCATCCTCGGAAGTATTTCCCAAGCATTCTTCTTGGATCGATGCTGGAATGTGAGTCGAAAGTTCAGTCAACGCCCTTCACAGTGTGATCCGTCTCACCATTGATGATACAGGCGACGAAAAGTAGGATCGTTGTTATCATCGGTACGATGGGTAAGATGAAATCGAACTCTTGCCTGCCAAAGAGATTCTTAGTAACATGACTTCTCTTCTATGTTTAGGTATCTTATGCTCTCTTGGATCAGGCATCGCGTACGTCTCTCTCGTTCATGCGCGGCGAAGTCTGAAATGGACGCTTTCCCCTCTTTTCTTCAAGGTCGACTATCGAATTCCAGAGGATAAAGCGGCTTAGTTTGGTTCCAAATATCCCCGGGCCTATCCTGACCTGGCTGATTTCCGTACGTGGAACAGAATGCGCACTGAGACGGTCCTACGTCAAGCCTTCCATCTCACCACACTGACTTGCTTTCATCGTCTTTTTTTTTCCTGTTCTTTTTCTTCCCTCGGCCATTCTAGTCGGCCGTGATCGACCTGGGTGTCGCCGTCGTCCTCGTATGGAATCTCGCCAATCGCAAGACTCGGTTCAAGAAGTGAGTTTCTTTCGGACAATTATGCTCTTCCCCGTTTCTTTAACCTGTGATTTTTGCCGACGACCTGAAAATCCATTTTTTAAAAAAAAGGACAGAGACGGTTGTCAGCAGGATTGTGCGCCTAACTTTCACGACGAGCTCGTTGACAGCGACGATCGCCGTGATCAATGTCATATTGGTAAGCTAGCTCTCATGAGAGGAGAAAGTCTTTAGGTGAGGGGGTTTTGACGGCCTTTGTGCGTATCTTTTTAAAAGTACCTCGGTCTGCCTGGGAAGGCCTATCACCTGTTACCGCAATGTAAGTTATTTCCTCCGTCTTGGGCCGAAAGTCACCTGTCACTGCAACTCCGCTTACACTTTCTAACCGGCCTGCGTTAATAGTGTCGATGGGCAAACTGTGAGTGGAAACGAGGTTCCCCCTTTCCCCCTGCTGTATATCAGACTCATTCAGACTCAACCTACTTTTTATCCAGATACGTAATTTCGACGATGGTGACGTTGGCCTCCCGCACAGAGCTTCGCGAGATCCTTGGTGCCAACGATCACACCAGCTACATGGACAGTCATTCTGGGCAAAAGGGCGAGCTCGCTACTGTTCGTTGAGACTTCCTTTAATATCGTTTATTCTTCTCCTGAGACCTTTTTTCTCGCCGATTTTTTCTTCCTCCTTGGGATGACAATAAACAGATGACTCGGGGACAGAGCCAATCCCAGACCGGCAGCCGGAACATCAAAGTCATCCAGTCCAACAACAGCCATGCGATTCAAGTCCATACACACACCATCACGTACACTCACGAGGGCGACAGCGGGCTCGTCGACGACACCAAGCGTGGCGAGGACTTTACGGACTTGGAGGAACAGGCTTCGGATATCGAGCTGGAGAATATGCGAGGGAGAAAACACGGCGGAGAAGGGTTCCCGCCTTCCTTACAGACGAACAACAGCACCACCGCATCGATAGCGGAACCGGTGCACGCCAAGGATCCGACGTTCACGAGACTTGGCGAGACTCACCATTGAACCGGGGAAAAGAAATATGACCGGAAACCACCAGACGGGAATTGGCATCAAAGGGATTTCTGTCCCCCTCCATCCTCTTGACCTTCACGATTTTTTCTTCTTCTTTTTTTTTTTTTTTTGGGAATACGTCCCTCATTTCTACACTCATTTTCATGTCGCATACGATTACGTCCTTCAATGTTGCGGATTGCTTTATAGATATGTATTCCGTCTGCCAGTGTCATACACTGTGCTGTTCATTTTTATATTTTTATTCGCTCTCTCCATCCATTAGGCTCGGGGTTCATGATCAGATCCTTGCTTCAAAAGTTCAATTGTGAATATTGTATATGATATGTCGAATAAGAATCGCCTTGGAAATTGAACGATTTATCCTGTGCCAGCGTATCGTTGCTTCTCATACTCCGCCCAGAGACTCTTCAATACCACTCTCCCGTCAGCGTTTAAGGACTGTAGGACCCAAGACCTGCCGTGGTCACCGACCAGACCACAGAGGGTGTACACACCTTCCTCCAGCGCCTCTCGCGTCGGGCGGCTGAGGGTGGTCAAGAGACCTGCACCGGCGCTCGCCGCGCCTCCCGCGAAGGAAGTTGTTGAAGAGGGAATTGTGGAGGAGTGGCTATCCGTGACGGTCTTGATGTAGGATATGAGAACAAACGCTGCGTGTCGAGAGAACACTAGCGAGGCCGTTCGCCGAAAAAGGTACATCAGTCAGAGTTAAGATACGGGGGAGACGAGGGCTGGATGGAGCACACCTGGAGCCAACGATTCTGATTTTCTATTGTCATCCATCCCAGTATCCCGCCGTCCTCTCCCACCACCAAAGCCTTTTCTCCCAACGGTCTTGGCCGTCAGAGTGGTCAAAACACGTCCAAAAGCTTTGGAGTCGCTGATCGTCAACTGCTCGTGCGGTTCACCCACTAAGGAGATCCACCAAGGCAGGCCAGCCCTAGCGGCTTCCCGAGACTTGGCGCCTAATACCGTCTTCTGATTTTGGAGGTTATCTCTCAAGGTCCTGAGAGATGTCATCATCAGGCAGAGGATGCGAGTGAAGCTTGGAAGGTGGTTGGACAAGAGTTCCCGACGTTGACGCATTACAGAGATCAGAATGTTGGTGAGGGACGAGAAGAGCGATGACGAGGAGGGTAGAGACGAAGCAAGAGGTGTGGCAGAGAGTGCTGAAGGCGGGAGAGCAACTTGAGAAACACTCGGTGAAAGGATACCAGCGAGTATCGGCCAAATGTAAGTCAGTTCGAGGTTGGTTAGAGACATAGCCTGGACGCAATGCAATCTCAGATTTTCGATAGGTTAACATCGAAACACTTCAGACCACGTACTCGTTCGGAGGCAATGCCTTCGATGAACTTCAAAGCCTCGTATGTTAGAATCCTACTGTCGATTGACGATTTTTTGTCTTCAAGGACATGACGGGGACGCAAACCCGGTTCAGCAGCCAGTGTCGCGCACCACGACGTCACTAGCGGTTGAGCAACACTGTAGGTTCCTAAGTGCTTTCAACGTCAGAGCATGAGCTTCGTGTCTCACTGACCAAACATACCGTCGGGTGCATGTCGTAGCAGAGCATCGCTCAATATTAGTAGGGCCACGATATCAAAATACCGTTCTGAGGAAGGTGACGGTTGCTCCAGCGCCTCCGGTGAAGCTCGCAAGGTCGACAGGTGGTCTTGCAGAATAAGCACGACCTGAGAGTAAATTTCACTGGACCAAGTTCTGATTGATTTCGCTAAGACGGAGGCTACCGCCGCCAGACTACTGGCTGAGAGAAAGTCAGGCCATTCAAAGAAGATTTGCTATGCGCCACATGTTCAGGATCCATCTCACCTGCGTGATCATCTTTGGAGAGCAGTACTCTGATCAGAAGCAAGATCTGGGCCACGACGTTCAAAATGTTGTCATGATCTTCCAGTTGCATATGACTGGTCAGGGTTGTCAGCGCCAAGGACGTGTACGAAACGCAAAGTGCTTCTATCTCTGCCAAAGCTGGCAAGATCCGCAAGCGACCTATAATGATGGCAGAAATCAGGTGACCATCCTTGCGACTTCGGGGATTGTGTGCGGGGATCAGGGTTCGCCATCCTGTGTATCGGACCGAGACGCGAACCGCTTCCAAAAAGGCGATCAGCTCCGAAAGTTCGATTGTGACTGCTGAGGACAGAATTGTGTTGCGTTGCGAATCAATCCAGGTGTCCACATCAGCGTGTACTGCAGCTAGAGCAAGGGCTAGGTTGTTGGGTAGACTAGGGACGAGCGGGGATATTGGGGTCAATGCGCATGCGACCCTTTGGTCAGGCTTCGGCCATACCTTAAGGCATTGCACCCTTCCACTATGGATTCCATTAGGGAAATAAGGCCTCGCCTAGGGATGATGAGGGTCTGGGCTCCGGCAATCCCGCTAGCGAATGGTTTGGCCACCCCAAAAGCTTCCAGTAAAAGTTTCAGGCAACCTTTGGTATCAGCAGGAATAGTCCGTGCGGCTGGTCTAGAGTACACATGATCGTCGTCAATCAATTACCTCAGTTCCGTTGGCTCGAGGATTCGACTCACTTGTAACCCATTTCGAGTAAACCAAGCGTGACCTGCACATTCTGCGACCACCATTCCGGCTGGATCACGCTCTGTTCTTCTGCGGGCGTGACGAGAGCGAAGTAAATCATGATGTCCGGCGTATTGGCCTTTTTCGGAGAAGAATGTCACTCGGTTTGGTCATTGAAATCTATTGTTTAGGATATGCGACCTGCGCATTTGCACTTTCTCACTTACCAGGAAGTCATAAGATGCGGTGTCTCGCATAATCCTGCCTGTAAGCGTCCTTAGGAGCGTACACCATTCCGCGACGTGTTGAGTTTCATTCGATGGGGCCGACCTGCCCCAGTGCGTGATCACTACGTCCAATGCTAACGCACGTCGCACGAACTCTGCGCGAGACCCTTTGGTGAGGTAGTCGGTAGGAAAATGAAGAAGAATCCTAAAGTGGTCGACCAAGACTGTAAGTTCTTCGTCTGCCAGTTTTTGCTCCTTCCAAGGGGAAGATGAGAGGAGTCGGATGCGTTCCGAGGCTGTGATGTCGCTAAGTTTGGCAGTCTGTTGCGTGACACTGGCCAAGACAGCACCTGTGTGTTATGTGACACAAATGAGAAGGCAGCTCGCTTTGCATGTCGAATCAAAGGGATTCTTTCATGACATTTCGCTTACGTCGCAAGCCTTTCAACTCCCAAAAATGTGCCGATCTTAGAGTCCTTCGAGTCACACCTGCGAGGGATAAGCCGCCCGATTCCGCCTCTGATATAGCATGATCACTTCCTAACGTCCTAATCAGGAGTGTCGCGAGCCTCGACAACGTTTCTTCGTCAGAAAAGTTGCTATAAAGATGGTATAAATTAATTTTGTGGAGACGGGAATGATATCTTGATCCCAAAGGATGAATGACAAACTCAATAATATGCAACCATCTTGTCAGTATCATATCCCACATGATTACCGCTGAAGAGGACTCAGAGTTTGAGACCAAAGTTTCTGCGGGATGTGACGTTATTTGACCAGCAAACGCTCGCGGCACATGGGTTTCGATGAAGGGGAGATTCAGTTGCACCGTCTCCGAGAGTGTTGCGGCATCGCCCGGTGGGGTTGCGAGGCACTCAAAACGGTGTATGAGGCTTCGAAGCTAGACAGAGAGAGCATCAATGAAGTGTAGAAAGGAACGAAAGCCCCAAGGAGAAAGAAAAAATCCTACAATTTCAACGCGTAGTTCGGGCAAGAGTCTCTCACTCGAGAGGAGTGGTCGTAAAGCCGTCACGTCAAAGTTCGCGAGCGTTGAGGTTCTATCACCATTTGAAGCATCGTCGATGGTTTCTTCGCGACGCCAAGCTCCCAGAGTTCGTTTCACGGAGTAACGAAGTCGCAATATTGATAGGAGGATCAGCTGAGATGAACATGCGTTTGCGGTCTGTATGGCGTTAATCAACTCGCTTACGCCAGTCCCACTTAGCAGAAGGGTCATGCTCTCCGCAATGGCGTGCTCGACCACCAGAGTCTCGTGCGGTCCGAGGGAGCGCAGGCTCATGGAAGGGACGATGATGCTGAAAAAGTGGCATAAGAGCGCGAACCGTATGGTGGCCTTCGTTGCGTCGTGTTTTGAGGTTGCGGTTGCGTTCGCGGTGGGGGCGGGGGTGACAGCGGCCTCATTTGCCTCATCTGCGATGCGCTGTTTTTTCTTTTTGTGCTTTGAGGCGGACACATCAGTGGACGACTCTGTGTTCGAGTTGTACCACCTCCGCCAGGCGGCTGATACGTTATCGTTGATCCCCTTGATGACTTCGGCGATCTGCTTGGCGGTGAGGAAGGTACTGACGGAGCGTTGGAGCTCACGACAGAATGGGCCTGTAAAGAGCGGGCCTTGTGATATCCGTTCGTACACCGCGTACGGTGTGAGGTTAGGATGGCGGTCGTAGTCGTCCGTAAAGCAATCTGTCAATGTGATGATGAACGCGTAGATGGTCCTAGTCTTGGAGTGGTACTTGAGAGCTTCGGAAAGGAAGTTGTGGGCGGATGCGTGGTCTAGTGAGGAGCACTTTCATTTTACAGAGAGAGAGGGCTTGGGCGTTAGCCAGCTTCAACACACCAGTCGCAGGTAATATAACAGGTTGAGCTGGAGACTCACTATGGCGATTTCGCGAAGTATTTTGTGGATAAAGGGCTCGACGGAGTCAAAGTGCATTCGTAGGACCCAAGTGAGGTCCATTAGCGCAGCACTGCGTTGATCGTCTATGTTGAATAGCTCTGAGCTCGCTGTCAGGGTTCTTGACTGCTGTCAATTGCATCAACGCACCTCTTGATAAAGCGTCCAACGCCAATTCCAATTCCGTCTTGATCACTTCCAGAGTTTTATCATTGCTCACATCGAACGCCTCCCCATGTCTCTCCAAGACCGTCCAGAGAGAACATCTGGCACTGAGGACCTTCGCATCTATCAGTGATGTGGTTGAAGCCGTGATGGGAGTTGGTAGGACGAGGGGTCCATTCAAACATTGAGAGACGAAGCTTAGAGTCGCGGCTTTGATCCTCGCCGAATCGCTGGCTCCGAGGCCAGGTACCGACGAAAGGTTGGTGCCGTCCTTCTGGGCAGCGAGTATGAAAAATTCGAGGAGATTTGCTAATTGAGGTAGTATTGTATCGTATGGGGTGGTAGGTGGCGTTGTCGAAAGGAGGGTAGATATGGATTCCAAGAGGTGATGAGACGGTGCGACTTTCTTTTGGATGGACTTGAGAGAGGTATCTAGGATGGCTCGGATGCCCTCGTTGCTAAAGAGGATCTGATATCCGGCTGTTCGGGTTGCTTCGAGAAGGGTAGAGTGCTTATCGCTAGGTTTGGCGAGTACGACTAACCAGTCTCCTAAAGATGATCGTAGGAATTGGACAAGGCACTGCGCATACAAGTTCGCAAGGTGAGGTTGACGAAGCGCTTTATCATCTAGAGGAACGGTTCTCACTTTTTTCTTGTCGAATTTGGTCTGAGGAAACGCCGCGACAAATGTATAGACCATGAGCGTCAACAGCCTCTCCACAGAGGCCGTAAGCTGCCCCGCGATGATTCGAGAGAGAAGCCGAATGCCGGCCTGGAGACAGTCCATTAAATGATCGGCGGTGGCTTTCCGTGTCGCCAGAGGTAGAAGTCTTTGAAACACTCCTTCAACCGAGTCGATGATGGAAGGACCTTGAACCTCGGCCATCCGGGAGATGAGTGAGGATAAGATCGGTAGGATAGGGCGCTGACCCAGGATTGGAGTGAGCCATGTGTTGCGCGTTTTGGTGTCGTCGACAGAGATGACCTTGTCCAGCAATGCCCAGTATCGGATATCGAGCAGTGGGTGCTTCTGACTAGGTGAGACAAATGTCATTAGCATGGACTTCAACTCAATTCAATCCATTATTTTTGTGTGCGGAAGGGAGATCACTGACACGGACTGGTTTCGATCATCTGAGAGCTGTTGAAAGATCCAGTCAACCAGGACGACATTCTTTCCTGGAATGTAAAGGGTGGTGTCATTCCAGGCGGCGGTGGCGATATCTATCTTGGCTCCCTCATCCTCATCCTTTGATTTGAGCGCTCGGATGAAGGCATGGGATGACGAGAGCGGGTTCGACGACGAGCTCGAAACTGCCATCGAGGAACGGGAAGTTTTCCTAAGCGCCGTCTAATATTGGACCCCATGTGTGAGATGTTGAACCACGTGGGGTTTGCAAACAAACAATATTCAATCTCATTGTCTCGTCTCCCCAACCCTCCGCTTTTGTTGCAAGGTGCTCGAAGAACAGACAGGCGGTTTTTCGACTCTTAACTTGAGACTGAAATGTGAGTATATCTTGTATCATCCTATCGTCTTATTTCGTGCACACGACACGCTCCAACCTCGTCTCTGTCTCGAGGTCAAAATCTCGCGCTAAACCCCCAGTAACAGAGCTGACAACACGTCCTCATAGCTATCATGGCCAACGATGATGACAGCCGTGTATTCATGGTCTTGGCAACAGCCTTTGTCCTTGGCATCGTTTTCGTGTGGCAACGCTATGAAGAAATTCGGAATCGTGCTGTTCCTTTCCATTGGCCTGCACCGGAGGTGAGACTATTACTATTCTATCAAAGCGAAATATAATAGCAGTAGATTTAAACTTCTCTCGATGGTTACACAGGCCTCATATTTGACCTGGACATCAGTGACGATACGTAGTCCCGCCATCACCTCACATACCTTGGATCCGGTCCTTCTCCCTCCGAATCACATCCAAGGAAAGAAATATATCACATGTTACGACCCTTCTAATGGCCTTCATATAACGACCGTCCCAGCCGATGCTGAGATCGACATCAATATCAAAATTGACGCTGCAAAACACGCTCAGGAACAATGGAAGATGAGCTCGTTCCAAGACAGGAGGAGGGTCGTGCGGAGCTTGTTGTCATGGATTGTTCAGGAGCGGGAGATGCTTGCACGAGTGTGTTGTAGGGATACTGGGAAGACAAGTGAGCCTTCTCCCATGTGCGCTCAGTTGATGGAAACGCTTTTTGGCTGAGATGACTGTGGTGCTCTAGTGCTTGACGCTGCGCTGGGAGAGATTATGACAACCTGTTCCAAGATGGAATGGCTGATGAAGCATGGGGAGAAAGCACTCCGTCCAGAGAAAAGACGTTCAAACCTCATAATGAGCTACAAGACATCGAAGATGTACTACGAACCCCTAGGTGTTGTTGCTGCCATCGTCTCGTAAGTCACATATGTCGCATTCTTGATAATTCATTTAGATGGCTTACTTCCCCCCCCCCTCTAGCTGGAACTATCGTGCGTCTTTGTGACGCATGAGCCTCCCGCCTAGCATAGTTTTTTGACTTTCACAATCCCTTTTAGCTCTTCATAACGTGTTATCACCGATGATTGCTGCGATCTTCGCCGGGAACTCCGTGGTCGTTAAGTGCAGCGAGCACGTGGCCTGGTCGTCCACTTATTTCGTCGGAGCAATGCGAGAGTGCATTTCGG
The DNA here is from genome assembly GCA_019632285.1 of Tulasnella sp. 332. Classification (NCBI taxonomy): domain Eukaryota; kingdom Fungi; phylum Basidiomycota; class Agaricomycetes; order Cantharellales; family Tulasnellaceae; genus Tulasnella; species Tulasnella sp. 332. The sequence continues at coordinate 23,558 of WSTV01000253.1, read as the reverse complement.
CCTGTGGGTGGGACCCAGACATCGTTCAGGTAGGAGGCGTGGGCTGAGTTCGCGGCTGATCCAACGTTGCTGATCATGTTTCCTAGCTCGTCATATGTTATCCTGACGAAGCAGAGGCGCTCACGACGAGTCCTGACATCAAACACATCACGTTCATTGGTTCAGAGACAGTGGGACGAAAGGTTAGCCTTGTTTAGACCTGTCTTTGCCCAGTCATGTCCTGACGAATACTCTCACCCCGACGTACCAAAAAGGTTGCACAAGCCGCTCTCGTTCACCTCACTCCTGTCGTCTTAGAACTCGGAGGGAAAGACCCGGCGATCATCTTACCCAACACCGATATCGAAAAACACTCGAGTATGTGGATGAGAGGCGTCTTCCAAGGAGCAGGTCAGAACTGTGTCGGCATCGAGAGGTTCATTGTGCCCCGGGAACTGCATGATGCATTCTTGTTGATGATGGGTTCGCGGATCAGGAAGATGCGGCTTGGGAGTGTGTTGAGCGCTTCGGCTGAAGGGTTCGTCAGTGTCGTGGATGGTGGAAGTATGATCTCGGATGCGCGGTTTGGAGAGTTGGAGAGATTGGTCAAGGCGGCGGAGAGGGATGGCGCTGAGATCGTCGCTGGAGGACAGAGATGGCAGCATCCCTATCTGGAAGAGGGATCGTACGTCATTACCGTCGTCTCGGCTTGCGAAGACTTAGCTGACCCATCCTATCGATACGCAGATACTTTGAGCCGACGCTTATCGGGCACGTCAACGAGAATATGGAGATCGCTCAAACAGAAGGTACGAACGTCAGAAGGAAAAATTCAACCTTAAGGCCCATGCTCGGAGAACTAGGGGAGGGCTCTAACACTCGTTTCATTTCTTACTTTCAGTGTTCGCGCCAGTCATGCTCGTCATCCCATACGACACGGTGGACGAGGCGGTGGCCATCGCCAACGGCTCTCGCTACGGTCTCGGCGCCTCCGTCTTCGGACCCGATCAACGTCACTGCCTCTACGTCGCTCGTCAACTTGAATGCGGGATGGTGTCCGTAAACGATTTCGGCGTTTACTATCTGAACCAGGATCTCCCCTTCGGCGGTGTTAAAGGTAGCGGGTACGGTCGATTCGCTGGACCCGAGGGCCTGAGGGGGTTGACCAACCCGAAAGCGGTCGTGATCGACAAGTTCCCTTGGTTGATCCAGACGAGCATCCCTAAAGCTTTGGATTATCCGGTTCGGAGTCTTGGACAGAGCTGGTTCGTTTTAGTGTCTTTTCGTCCTTTTGGATGTCTATGCGTGCTTTTGCTGATTCTATTTTTTCCACAGGGACTTTGTCAGTGGCCTCCTTGCCTTGGTTTATGCGGATACTTGGATAGACAGATTTTGGGGGTTGGTCAAGGTCATACGTTCAAGCTGAGGGAGAGGTTTTTGGCGTTTCAAAAGAGGACTTCTGGCTTTGAGATAGACAGAGACATCTTTTTGCATACCCATATATATCTTGACTGTAATATCTATCATCTTGGCTTGATCATCGCCTTCACCATTCCCATTGGTGAGGTTGCCGGTCCCTAAGCTACTCACGGTTGTCAATTCCGTAATTGCAACCTATCTTGAATTTCATTACCGACCTCGATATACCACCCCTGAAATTCACGCTCGGTTTACTGCGGCGCCCAGCTCAAAGGTTTCTCTAATCTCGGCACATGGACGCAGGCGTAGCCAATACATATGGAAGGGCCGCGCTTCGTGTCACCGAGCGAGGTATGTTTGCTCTTAGTCGGATAGTTGAGGACTTATCTCGCTGACCAGACTATCTATCATACATGGTCCATCTCCAGCCAATGCCGCGTCTGCACTAAGCGCGGATCCAAAATTCCGCAAATATACCCAACAGGTTGATAAATGTCTATCCACATTCGAAAGCGTACATGAGTGGGCGGATTTCATCTCCTTCCTGACCAAGCTGTTGAAGGTATTGCCCCTCTATCAAGTCTATATAGTAGCCCTTAACGGCTTGCTCCCAGCTCCCAGAGACCTTTGAACTGATATATTAACTTATCTTCAGACTCTACAATCCTTCACCCAGTTCAAAGAGATACCTAGGAAACTACTCGTTGGGAAACGTTTGGCGCAATGTCTTAACCCTGCCTTACCTACTGGAGTCCATCAACGAGCGCTCGATGTGTACTCGCATGTTCTCTCTGTTCTTGGAGTGAGCTCTGTCCACCTCTTTATATTCGTTAGACTGTAAAACTCATCTAACACCGCTTTTCTCAGCCGGACGGTCTTCAACGCGATCTACAGATATGGTCATCTGGATTGTTCCCCTTCTTTGCCTACTCGGCTACATCCGTCCGAGTAAGTAATAAATGTAACAGAGAGAATGTTGCGCTGACCATTCATTCCCTGGTTTAGCCAACATTGCTCAACATATATGACAAGTACTACCTCCCACTGCAAGCAGCGCTACGTCCTGTCATGAAAGCCTTCATATTAGCTTTACTTCCAGGCCTTGAAGAAGAAAATGGCGAATTCTTCGAGAAGGTCCTCACCATCCTCGATCAACTATCGTCAACGGTCTCCCAAGCGTTCTTCCTGCAGAACATTTGGCTCGTGCTCCTGACTTCTCCAACATCGCGGGGAAGCGCGATAAACTATCTTTCAAGACGGTTCCCAAAGCTCGCTGAACAAGCCGGTGTGTGCTTCACCTGAAACTGACTGAACGCATAACCAAATCTCACTGGGGTGTACTGTGTTAGACATCACACCAATCATAGGGAGGGATGTTGGTCTGATGATCCGAGCATTTGCAACGGCTCTAGAGGACGACGATATCTTGGTGCGGAGAGGCGTCCTGGAGTTGCTCGTTCAGTCGTTTCGCTTGGACAGCAAGGCTTTCACTCTTGCCCAGCCCGAGGATCAGGAACTTCTTATGAGGGCCGCTTCGGGTGTTGTCCTAAGGCGAGATCTCTCTCTCAACCGGCGGCTGTATACGTGGCTACTGGGCCCTGCGGAGGACAGTGAGGCCCAAGTGGAATACTTGAAGAAGCACAGCCTCAACCTCCTTCAGCGAACGCTTCTTGTGAGTGCCGGCTTGGTCAGAGATTCTATGCCCCAGGATTTGTGCTGACATTTCTTCACAGAATGAGATGCTATTGGACCAATCGGATGTCCCAGATACACGGCCGTACAAGATCTTTATCTCATTGTTGGACAAGTGGGAACTCGGCACGCCTCTAACGAAAGTTCTCATCGTTGACTCGATGAAGGCCGTGAAGCAAAGGGCGCGTCAGAGTGGGGCAGAAGCTGGCGTCGACGTGAGTTGATATCGAAACCGCCGTCTTTATCACATTCTTAGTAATCATTGTAAGTCTTGATAGCTCCTCATGTCTGTCAACACCCTATACGAGGCAATCGATCCCATTGCGCTATGGAGACCTCTTTTCGCCGGGATATTCGATGCTCTAACCTCGCACTCGGCGGATAACGAGGTCAGAGTTGTTGATTAGGACGCCACTGGAAGCCAGTGCTCTGAACCATCACTCTTTATAAGGCTATACAAATGTCCCGTTTCGTTCTGAACTCTTTCCGTGCTCACGATGAGGAAGTAGCCCGTTTTCATCTACCGCTCATCTTTATGAGCTTGGCTGAACTTCTTCGCGTATGTGTTAGCGTCTACTTCTCACCTATATCGTTACTTTGATTACTTACCTTTTTACTCTAGATGACTCTAGCTGATGGTTCAGCTAACTTTGAGAGTTCGATCGCTGTTCCCCAGTGCCTCTTGCTCATGCAGGACATCTTTACGCATATCTCATCTAGCTCGCTAGCTAGGGCTATCGAGGGAACCATCGAGGGTGCAGGAGAAATGCCAGCCCACTCTGGTCCGCTGGTACGCGCTATGGCTGTTTACGGGCTTGAACGGAAGGTGCCGATGGACGTACTGGACAGGCATAGCGCAGGTGTCCCATTTGTTGAGGCGTTCAAGGACTTGTCATCTATTTCTAGCACATGTGCGGAGCGATTGGCGTCGCCGCAGGATACCTCGAAAACAACAGCAGACTGTCTGGAAGTGGTCACCTCACTTTGCAAAGGCATGGTGAAGAGGATAGAGGAGCGCGCGAAGGACGTCATCGCAGTGTCTTGGGACCCAAAATCGTGGCTCCGATCGATGATGCTAACTCTAAATCAAGTGCGCCCCGCTAGCTGACCTGGTCCATTTTGAAGTTGGCCTGAAGTTCGTTCTCTAGGATTTGAAATTCAGCATTGTGGATGAAGTCATATCCTCGGCAGTGGCTTTCTCTCAGGCGAAGCACATGGCTCCACGGCCTGCTATCGATAACCGGGCGGTTTTGTCCAAGATGGTGACCATTGTAGGGCTTTGAGTTTTTTTTTTTTTTTTTTTGGTGCGCCGTGAAAATAGTCTCAACTCATCTCGCACTTTCATAGCTTCTCCACTATCTACGGCCTCAATACGTCCCCTACCATTTCCGAGCTGTGCAGCTCATCTGGGCGTTGGAGTTCGGGACATGCCATCATCATTTAGAGTCTATTTTAGCTAACAGCTTGACTGAGTTCGAGCACGGACAAAGACTTGAAGCGTTCGAAGCGTTCGGCGTCTTGTGGCGCTTGACAGGTGTGCTCGCTCATCCTCACCTGCAGCCATCTAGTCCACTCACACCCCACACCCCACAGATGATTCACTCTTGCCCGGTGTTCGGTTTAAGATCCCTGTGATGATCCTTCTAGACTCGCTAAGAAGTGACGACGTCAATCTGAGACGGGTCGGTGAAACATGGATGCGTTGTTGCCTCAAGTCGTATCTACGGTAAACCTCCACATCCTCATTCTCATTTTATTGTCTATTTCTTATCTAACGCCTCGCCCAGCGTCGTGGATCCAATCCTTTACGATTTAGCAGATCCGACCATCCGGAGAGTCGCTCAAACATTGGAGTTCAACGGCAGGGATGTTCGGGGATTTCTCTACGAACGGCCGTTTGATCTGCACCGCGTCCACCACCTCATGATTACACTCCTATCTGTCGCGAGATTTGGCGGCCAGGGTTTCACTCGCATGATCCGGACGACGGCCTTGAGAAAAGCCGCTCAACCAGGCTTGCTGGCTCGCGCAGAAGCAGGTAGGCCGGAATACGCATGTCCCGAGACCTTGATAGGACTGAAAGGGGTTTGAGCGCCCATAGCCAATCTTGCTCATGACTCCGCAAGCTACATGGATGTCTTACTGGAAATTCTGATACGGTACGTGCCAAGTGCGCGTTCTCAGTGGGTTCCAACTCATCGCCTCACAAAAGGATTATACAGTCAGAGCCCTCGTCATCACTGGTGCCCACAATGACCCCAGACAACACGCAGCTTCAAGGAACCGCTCTCGACTTACTGCAAACTTTGGTATCTCGAGGTGACGCTGACCTCTTGACCTTGGAGAATGCAGAAGCCGCAATCATTAGTAAACTCTACGCTTCGATTCACACGGACCACCTAGACCTACAGAACAAGCTTCTGCACGTATTGCACTCCATCATTGTTACATCGTCAGAAGCTCGCATGCAGCGCATGCGTCGTGCCTCTGAGCCCTCTCAGAGCGAGGACAGCGGCTCATTGGACAGTAGAAGGAATGGGGTGATAGCTCCGAAGGTCAACCCGCTCCTAGTGCAGACGCTGGTGGATGGAGTGTCCCGGAATTCTAAACGACCCTTGCTCCAACACTGGATCGACTTCATCCTCATGACGGTTCCACAATCGCACACCTCGCCATCATTGCTAGTGTTCCCCTTGAGCGACTGCATCTGCCGACAGCTACGGTCCGGGTTGGAAGACCTCGTACATGCCTCCAACGCCATCAATGACGACCAGCTGCAGTCAAACACAACCGATGCCGAATTTGTCGCCCTGTTGAATGCGTTGGAAAGGTTGGTCCTCATCGGACTGACTAAATCAGAAACAGAGCCTTCGGAAGATGACGGTGCACCACAGGAGAAGGCTAATGTTGAGCCCGCCGGATTACTGGGACTGGTTTCCAATGTTTTCTCGCCGGAGGCCCCGACTTTACAAGAAGAACAACTGACAGTGAGTGTGTCCGTGCGATTTGATTCCATTCGATATGGTCCCTAATTTCGGATATCCCCAGACCCGATCACCAAACTATCGATGCCTCGAAGAAGCGGTGCACATTCTCTACTCTACTTGGATCCTTACGAGCGCAGCCTCTATAAATCAATCCGAGACAGCGATATCGGAGTCGTATACGTTGATCTTCTCAAGAGTACGCACGCGATGCAAGAAGGTCCTGGAGCGCCTTTTCCGAGTGCAGTCGGGGGAAGTGCTTGAGTGCTTGATAGAATGCTCGCGGAGATCTGACGATATAATTGTGAGTCCATATGCATTTACCATCATGTACCTTATGTGTATTTGCTCACCTGAGGCTTAGGATGCTGTCACAAAAGCCAATGCCACCTATGAGATTGTTGACATACTCTCGGCTAGCGCCCAAACCGTGGTTCACATGCTGTGCGAAAGCATCTCACATCGTGTTCTCACCTCTCCGGAGAGATCACGGCGGCTGGCCGTCAATACGAAGCTGTGGGGACTACTATCAACCAACCGTCTGTCTGGAAATTAACGCGCTGGTTTCTTAGATCTGAATCCGACGTCTATGCGTTTCTGGAGGATTATCTTGCTCGTTTAGAAGGACCGATAGCTCTACAAGTCTGGACGAGATATCTTGCCTTGGCAAAAGAAATTTGCAGCAATGTTCATTTGTACAAGCGACAAATCTTCCCAACTCTAAAGTGCGCATCTGTCTTTCACGTGTTATTCTTGCATAACCTTGGTTCCCGCGCACTAGGTGCTATACTATTCTTGCCGAAAAGATAACTCAAACCACAGCCATTGAAGATCGTCGGATGCGGAAGGAACTGCAGGTCAGTTTATCACAACGCCAGTCAAGGAAGGCTGCTGATAGTGTTGCTTTACAGGACATCTTCACTAAACTCGCTGATCCATGCATTTTGATTGCTGGGCGAGCCTTCGAAAGTAACAATTGGATCCGCCGAGGCACCAAAGATTCGCTAGGCGCCAGTGATCGCGCTGTTACACCCTTAGCTCGAGGTGGGCCAGCACCAGTGTCCTACTATTGACGAATGCTGTACTTGTTTTTTTTTTCACCTTTTCCAGTGGCATCGGAGGTCGCGTTAAACGAGAAACCAGATAGCCCTGTAGTACTCGTAGATGACTCGCCGAAGCTCTTACCTGGCCCTGACCTTATCGATCAAGTGAGCCCCCCAGACTGGAAATATTGTGTACTGCTGCAATCTGACGATCCTATCCCAAAGATCAACAGCTTCCTAGCCACGAAGCTTCTCCCAGATCTACGACGCTTCTTATTGGATCCAGATCGAGTCTTGACTCTATGCACCAACATCGTTTATTATGTCGTGAGCCCCGCGATCAGATCGAAGGCGAAGTTCGTACCTTGGTTAGAAGAACTGCTTCAACCACTGAGCGTTTTGTTGATAGGACGCTGGAGTTGGACAGTGTCATCCTAAACATCTTAACGGAGATGGTTAAGAACCCTGCGGCCATCAAAGCCTGGCGCTCTTCAATTACCGATGCTTTTAACGACAACCGATTTTTCAACAGCACTCCCTTGACAGGATCCCATTGGCGTCCCCTTGTACGATCATTGATGGACTCCGATAAGGCTGGCCTCGTTGAGCTCATTGGTAGATGTTCATTCATTTCACAGAGGCGGCATTGTTAACTAATCTGCGACTGTTGCCTGTTTGCAAAGGTCGAATAACGTCGGTGCCTTCTGCAAATATCTTCGCTAATAAGGAGTATGAAATGCTGCTACGCTCCCTGAATTTGCGAAGACTTTCATATGTCCTATTTTCCGGCGAGAAGAATCAATACATGGTACCGCTCCCTGCGATTCAAGAGAAGCTTGTCGACTTGTTGAGGAGTGGGACCACTGCTCCGGTTGTGCTGAGCGAAGTGAGTAGCTCCGCCTGTTTATCTATCTCTCGCCTGACGATTGTTTTAGGTCTATCTCTGCCTAAGAGTTCTCCTGTGCCGACTCTCATCACATAACATGACCGGGCTGTGGCCGGTTGTGATCACAGAGCTTGTAAGTGCTATTCCATTTCAGGATGCTTTACTCGCTCAAGCGCGTTCGCTAGTTCCGAGTCTTTGAGCAGAGCATGGCATCTCCTCCGCCGGATGGTTCCGACGAGCTCGTGGTTCTATTATCTGCTTGCAAGTTCCTTGATTTAGTGCTGGTTTTACAGACCGAAGAGTTCCAAGTGTGAGTGACTACTTGACTTAGTTGATATTAATCCCACTAAGATAATGGGCGCAGGCATCAATGGATGTTCCTCACAGATACTGTCGACGCGGTATACCGGCCAGAAGCATGGATTCCCGAATCAATTATGGATCAACTGGCCGAAATCATCGGTGATCTACCTGACGTACGAGTATGTCGCCTTGCCGCGCTTATTGGTGTCCATTTGCCCAACTCGTTCTATCTCTCAGGGCCACAAACTAGAAGGCTTGCAAGACGTGGAGGCACAGATGGCCTATCATGCATCTCTCATGCGATCACCAGGTGTACCAGCGAACGGGACATTATCTGCACCGAGGCAGCATTCGCGCCGACCATTGCTGGGGTCTGTTCGCTCTGTCGAAAGCATCAAAGATCTCGTTCCATTTTTCTCTTACGTCAGTCTGTTCTCTTACGAGAGCGTATACTCTAGCGTCTCCGTCAGTGTGCTGAGCGGTGCAGGCGGCTCGTCGAATGTGTCCGCGGGTGGAACAGTGGATTGGGACGCAGTCGAAAAGACCTTAATGGACGAGATGTTCGACGGGCGGTAGCATTCATTGTCCCTGGGTTACACGTAGAATGTATTAGTATCACTCTGCTAGTAGGCTGGCTGTGTTCCTTTTCTATAGGTCGCACATTCAGGTCCTCTGCCCGCGCACCTCTGTAAGAACAAGCTGCGGTGCATGTATAGGTGTAGGGTGAGACCATTTTGTTGACTGCTCACCGCCAGGGTACCAGTCTCAATAAAGCATCGTCATTGCTTGCTCCATAAGTGGTACAGGCGATTGTTCATCCTCAGATTCCGCTACGGTTGATTGTCGTGGTGAGTCTTGACTTGCACTTCTTCGGATTGGAGGTGTGGACGGTTGAGACTTGACAGCGTGGAGTGACGAGGACACAGATAGGCGAGGTGTATGGCTATCACCGTGTTCTTCGTCTCTGGCTCCCTGGTCGATCCCATTACGTGAAGGTGGTTCCGACGGGTTTATTGACGCAGTTGGCGCAGTGTGAGATCTGGCAGTGGCTGAACCTTCCTCCACTGAGTCTTTTCGTACTCGTAAGGAGCTATTTTCGGACTCGACGACTGTGAGTGCGCCCTTGAGTGCATCCATTTGCGCACGACAAACTTGCAATTCTTCTTCGTACGCCGCGCGTTTCTTTCGCTCATCCGCAACCATCTTGTTCGCCTCTTCAAACAACGCCTGCGACAAAGACTCTATCTCCTCTTCCAACGCTTTCTTGTCATCTTGGAGGGTCTTGTACGACGCCGCCAGAGTGCTGTGAGACTTCTTTAGTCTGTCGTGGGTTAAGTGCAGGGATTCAAGCTCGATCTTCTTGTTGGAGAGTTCGGCCCGTATGAGGAAGAGTTCCTCTGGGCTGATTATTGGTGGTGGTGGCGGTGTAGCAGGTCGTGCTGGGGCGGAGGCAGTCATTAATAGAGCTGGGGCGGGAAGAAGTGAAGGCATAGACGATGATGTGAGCTGAGCTGGCAAGGATGCGGTAGTAAGGTGTACGGGAGATGTGCCGGTTGGGGGTTGAGCGCCGGTTGGACGCGTGCTGGAGGTTGTCGGCGATCTGCCTGATGAGGAGGGACTAGGGGTCTTATTCCCGCTATTTCCTGGCGCTGCGCCGAATCGGAACTTGAAGAATCGCGAGCTCTCTTGTTGTGGTTCTGGGGGCGGTATAATCATCTTCACATTCATGGGACTAGGTGTCGTGCTGTTTGAGCTAGTGATGGGTGTGGCAACCCCACTTCCGCCGACGAGGTTCTCTTGGCTGCTCGTACTGAAGCTTCGCCTTCGACCGTTTGAATCAAACTCGGAGGCTGACCGTGCAGTGTTTGGCCTTGCCGTTGTCGCCGATCTCCCGAGATTTGGGGTCACGCTACGTTGAAGGAGCGTCGACGCCTCTCGCTCACTATAGCGTTTCCATCCTACGTCCTTTCCTGCGCTGGCACCGCCTGAACGCTTGAGCGCCTCTTCGAGCATCTCGTTATTTGCGCGCTCCAATGTGAGGTTAGACTTTGCCAGGGTAAGCGTAGTTTCTAAGTCCTGCTGGTTCTCTCGGAGGGCCAGGATGGTCTCATCTTGTCTGGCTTGCTGCGAGCGTAGCGTAGCCAATGTGGTTGTCTGCGAAGGTAGAATTACCGTGTTCTCAGTCAGCATATATCAGTTTGTTTGGGGCAGACAATAACAAAATACATACAAGAGTATCTGCAACAGACAGCACTTTGCTTAACGCTTCTTTGATCTCCTTGAGGTCATCTGCTTCCGCATTTATTCGGCGCGCCTCCTCCAGATCTCTCTCGCTTGTTGCACAGATATCGTCTGATAGATTCTGGCATGCTGCAGTGGTGTCCACTGGGGCACTTCGCCGGGTTGTATTGACTGGTTGTCCCGGAGTGACATCTGAGGTAACGATGGTAAGAACCGAGTTCGTCCTCTTGGGCGTGGTGAACTCCATAAAGCTTTCTTTCCAAGAAATCTGATGGCACGCAAGTTCCGGATCTGTCAAGGGAGCACAGAGATTGGTTGGCGCGGTAAAGGCTGGGCAAGGGCGAGCAGCGCAACAGACAAGGAAAACAATGGATCAGCCCAGTATCAAGAACAACTGTATTGTGGTATCCTCCTGTTTGAAGAAAGTATTGCGAAGTCAGGGTTAGAACTCGGGACAACACCGTACCAGTCGCTTACAAAAGACTAAGGAGTTGGCACAATCCTATGATCCTGTAGACTGGTATCGGCCAGGAGAGGCGACGATACAGGGGGGGAAATGACTAGGAAGAGAGTAGTAAGACCTAATCGCTTTTACTGGCTTCAATAAGCACTTACGAGAGAAGGAAGGAGGGCACGGAGCCAGTATAGAACAGGCGAGGCGACGCAACTCGCGGATGTTGGGAACACTGCCAGTGGTCTCAGTTCACTTTGTATTGCAGACGCGCAGCGACTCTAGATTTGTATGACAGTCCCTGGACTTGTGACTGTAATATAATGACAAGGTTGGTCGAAGGGTAGAAGTTGAGGCAAAGAGGGTCTAGTCGCAATTCGAACGGGGATCTCAGGTCCCCAATTGGCAAGATTGGCGGGCAGTTAATTATTATACATATAAGAGCAATTAGATACACAGCTAGACGCAAAAGAGAGAATGGTAGAGATACATGAAGTTCCTTGTCATAGAAGTATTGTTAGCCCTTAGTTCGAGCAGAAGACGCTCCAAATGAGCCTATTGTTTAGTTCGACGTCAGTGCCGCGAATCCGACTTGCATGGTATTGTAGTCGAAGACAGAATAGACATTCTAGCGACAAAAAAAATACGCACGTGGTAAAAGTACTGAGAGAGACCAGCGAATTTCTCACTTTCATGAACTCGTCACCGAGAATGGCCAGCCCGCTCCCAACACTCTGACCAACAATGTCACCAACACAGTCCAGAGAGTTTCTGTAATAGTCTGGGTTTGCACCGGGCATCTAATGCAAGTAATCTTAGTACTCCTTTCAGCCTAAAACGAACGCTACGACTCAGGCTCGCCTGACTGTAAAGCGCTGCGGCAATATCTGGAGCGAAATAGATCTAAATGAGTAACAAAAATCATAGTTGAAGATTGTCGAAAAAGAGTCTGAAACATCCTGTCAAGCGACTGACAACAGTTGTTCCAGAGTCGATCACCGCAGAAAAGGTAGACCCAACCGAAATGTTGCTATATGTCAAGCCGGTGCTCTATACATACGGATATAATCAGCTTTCGAGCTTCTTCCACCTCTACGAGAATGAGTCCAACGTATAGGGATGTTCCAGTATAACTGCGTGCCGCTGGTGGCCAAGGGATCCAGTCCCAAAGCAGTCGATTTCTGGAAATAATCAAGACAGCCACTGATCAAATCGTAGTTGGGTGGATTTTAGTGAGAGGTCTTACCACCAGTGAACTTATTAGAGTCAGTACATCCGATGCACAGCTCCGAGCCAGTCCCGCCATTTCGACTCATATAAAAAGAAAAGACGTTTGACGCGAGGCTTTTCGACTGGCAAAGGTTGATGGAGAAAGGCGTCGCGCCTGATTCGGAGCTAAAATGGAGGGAATGTAAGTCTCAGCTCCAACTTTTGAGAGGGTGAAAGTGTGAAGAAGACTCACTTTGCGGTGAAACGGAGGCCGAGGAGACCTGCATTAGGCTGCAGACACCAATGGGGAAAAAGAAAACATCAGGAACTCGCTTCTAATCTCATAGTGAGCCTCCTGATCACACGAACTCCATGACCAAATCCTCCAAATTCTTGGTTGATTGCGCCGAACCCTTGATTAGCCACGGTCAGGCCAGCGACATAAATGGTATCAGTGGCGATTGTGCCCACAGCGCCAGACTGATCTGCGTCCTAAATGGAAAAGCTAAGAGATCAAGGGCCTGGATGTGTTCAGTGGTCTCTAGGATAGAGAGCTTAGCTCTGCAACTCACGGTTCTCAAGTGTCGTTATAAGTGCTAGACTTCGATGTGTCAAAGAGTTGTCCAGCGCAACCGTCGATGCAGGATGAACTTGTGGAGTAGAAATTTGTTTCATTCTTGACCACATTTCGCGATTTTGCAAGATTCTGACTGCTTGCTTACAGAAGAATAACCAAATTAGAAGACCCGGTGTCAAAGTCAACACTTGAGTCCTGCGCGGGCGTTCCAACTTCCGATAAAGTGGGAAGTTCTTGATGAGTCCCACCTTCCGGGGCTGAAGAGTAGATATACATCCCAGAAACTCACTTGACAAAGGACCCCAATAGACTGGAAGCAGATGGCAAGACAAAAGATCAGGTTGTAAGCCACGAAACAGAAACCGAGAGTTGCCCACACTGGTTAATTGTATCAAATTGGTCCGTCAGCGCCTCGGAGCCAGACGACTGACGACGCGCTAAAGCCAAATCATAAGGCCTCGATCGATCATCAACGGTCCCCCTAAGTTTCTTATTGTTACGTTTGAGTTCAGCGTTGACTGCGGCAGCCTTAGCCTCGATGTTGGCGTATTTGAGGGCAATGTGATCGCGCTCCTGCAGTGTGGCTAGTGTGTTGAAGACCTTGTGTGATGTGTTATCGCTTCTCAAGTTCAGCTGCTGAGTGTGAGTACGAAAAGGAATGACAGCGGCGCTGCGTCTGAGGCACTGGGCTCGCAGAGGCCAGTGTAGAGATCAGAAAGAGAGCGAACGTTGGAATAGTGAGCATGGTTGAAGATAAAGAGTAAGGGGGAGAATAAGATAGTAGATAATGTAGTCGGACGATGGACTGAGCTCATAACCGATTGGGGACGGTTACTGTCAATTCATCCTGATGGCCATGGCAGGCTTAAGCACGTTGGACAGGAGGCGCCCGAAGGTGGTGCCCCCTACCGGAAGCATCACACAGATACAGTCACACCTACACATTGAGATAAATCTTTGGTATCGATATGAACATAACCTAGCGTATTTTGGCGGGCAAAGGAAGCATCGAGAGATCGATTGATGGAGAAGAGTGGAGCAGCAGCCATCGTTGTCGTGGGGGATTGTACAAAGCCACCCTTTGATTACTGTCAGGATAATGTTGCTATGGTGCGGGGGCGCCACGATAAACTGTATGCCACGAGGCGTCGGAAAGGCTAATGTGATCCCGACCCACGTGTTGGACACCTTGTTCAATGGAATTGCCTCGAGGATCTAGCAACATGTAGCGTGGTGGAAACGATTGGCCAAAAGAGACTAATACAACCAATTCTGCGGGACGATCTACTGGGGGGTTCTTTGTGATGTAGTTGGGAGGCGTGAACATCTTGACGGAGTTTGTGATTCATGTTGCTCAATCGAAGTCGGACTTCAATTACTGCCGAAGAATCGGACAGTGCGAACTTCTAAGTCCTACAAGTGCCCTCCTGGTAAACGTGCTCCCACCCAGTCTCATTTATGGTTCGAATCAAAGCAGTCACGTTATTCTCCTCCGATAAGGAGCTCTCGATTTACCTCAAATGTATCGGACTACGGTCTATTCCTCGGGAGCTAACGTTGGACATATTGACTCGGATCCTCCAGCACCCTCTACCTTACAAGTTGTTAAGGACTTGAACCTGGACACTCGTATCAGTCGAGAGAGGTGATGACAAAAGATGACATAACAACTGGTAAGGAAGGAGTAGTCCCAACCGCTCCTGTTTGTCTCCATAAGCACTTACAGGACACGGACACGGAGCTAGTAAAAAGCAGACCAAGTGGTGCAATTTGTGGATGTCGGGCATTGTCTCGGTCAGCAAAACAGGACCATGTCGTTCCGATACTTGTATTACAGACGCACAGCGAATCTACACTTGTATGCCAATCCTTAGACTTGGGAGGGTAATATAGCGACCATAGAAATGAAATTCGAGGCAGAGAGGGTCCAGCCCCAACAACGGGCCACCTGGATGATGCAGCGCCTCTACGGTCGTGGCTGCATAGGGGAGATGTGTTCAGCACGCGCTTGTGCAAGGAACGTCCAATCTCGCAGAATACACGGACGCAACCACCTAACTACCCAATTCGAACGGAGGATCCGATCCTCAATCGGCAAGATCAGTACGTAACAGAGTGTCAGATAAGTCCAAAAGTAGACATAGGTAGGGATACAGAAATGTCCGCAAATTATTGCTAGCCCTCGTCCCGGGTAGAGAGTCCTCTTACTTAGTTCGACGTCAGTGCGGCGAAGCCGACTTGCATACTACCGTAGTCGAAGACAGAATAGACGTTCTAGAGACGATATAGTGAACATACAGTGAAAATGTGAGGCGAGGAAAGAACTTCTCACCTTCATAAACTCGTCACCAAGAATCGCTAGCCCACTCCCGACGCTTCGACCGACAATACCACCAACACAGTCAGGAGAGCCTCTATAGTTGTAGAGTTTGGAAGCATAACAGACATGAGCAACCTCTCAAATAATGGCTCAGTGGACAAATGACTGACGGAGATGCCTGTCCAAGACCAAAGTCCGCAACATCGATGGCGTACTGCTTGGAGCCAAAACCAATCGAGATCGTGCCAAGGGTCGCACTACAAGGGTAGGTGTAGAAGCCCTGTCCGACGGCTTCTGTCGCCGCCAGTGAACCGGGGATCTGATGATAGATAGACGAAAGTAAGAGTGATACCCGTTCCAGTCCTATGAGAGGCGAAGATTCAGGTTTACCTGGATATAAAGCGCCGCAGCAATATCAGGAGCGACGTAGATCTAAATGAAAAACCAAAATAAAGTTGTGGATTGCTGAAAGGAGTTATTAAGCCAAGCTGCGACTCGCCAGGCTCGTGCCAGAGTCGATCACCGCCGAGAAAGTGGTTCCCACAGGAGTATTATTATATATCACGCTAGTGCTCTGTATACATAGATATATTCAGGTTTGAAACTTCTCTCATCTCCACGACAGTGAGTGTGACGTACGGGAACATTCCAATAGAACTGTGTGCCATTGGTGACTGAGGGATCTAGTCCTAAGTAGTCGATCTCTGAGGATACCAAAAGACATTCAGCGGTCAAATCATAGTTGCGTGCTTTGATGGGATGATTTACCACCGGTGAACTTATTAGAGTCCATGCATCCAATGCACAACTCCGAGCCGGTCCCACCATGTCGGCTCATATAAAAAAAAAAGACGTTTGATGCGAGACTGCTCGACTGGCAAAGGCGGATGAAGAAAGGGATCGCGCCGGATGCGGCGCTAGAATCGAGGGGATGCATTAGCTCGCAACCTCGAAGGATACCAGCGTGAAATCACTTTGCTGTGAATCCCAGGCCAAGAACACCCGCATTAGGCTGCAGGTACGATTAAATAAAAGACGATCAGAAAGGAAGCTATAGTGAGCTTTCTAACCACTCACCCCATGACGAAATCCTTCAACTTCCTGGTTGACGGCGCCGAACCCTTGCCCGGGAACGGTCAGGCCAGCGACGGTAACTGTATCGGTAGCGATTGTGCCAGAAGCACCAGACTCATCTTCGTACGAAATGGAGAACCTGGGCAATCAAGCACAGTGTCTGTATTTAGCGTTTTTGGATGGAGATTTTGAACTCTACAACTAACGGTTCTCCAGAGTCGTTATATGTGCTCGACTTTGATGCATCAAAGAGCTGTCCTGCACATCCATTGGTGCAGGATATACTTCAAAAAGGAATCGAAAGCGGGAGAAAAGCCGCGCCAAGCCCAAGGCGAAGTTTGCGCGGTTTACAAGACCGCAACTGATTCCTTACAGAGGTATGACCAAATCGGAAGATCCAGTGTCAAAATCAACGCTCGAGTCCTGCGCAGGCGTTCCAACTTCACATAAATTGGGAGGTTTGTGATAGGTTCACTCTTCAAGAGTACGATATATACCAAAACACTCACTTGACAAAGGACCACAGTAGACTAAAACCAAAGGGAGGATAAACAGTCAGGTTGAAAGCCGCGAACCAGCGACCAAGAGCCGCCCACATTCGTCAACCGTATCGAATTGGTCCGTGAGCGCTTCAGCGCCAGAAGACTGGCGACGCTTCAAAGCTACATCGTAGGGCCTCAATCGATTGTCAATCGTTCCCTTGAGCTTGTTGTCGTTGCCACGTTTGAGTTTGGGGTTCCCTGCGGTAGCCTTGGCGTCGCTGTAGGCATATTTGGCAGTAACGTGATCGCGCTCTTGCAGGGCGGCTTGCTTGTTGAAGACTTTGAGCGACGACGTGCTATCTCCTCTAGAGCTCAGTCTTTGAGCACGAGTGCGGAAAGGAACAACAACAGCGCTGCGTCTTTGAAGTTGCGGTTGAGGCACCGGGCTCGTAGAGACCAGTCCAGAGAGCAGAAGGAGAAGGTATGCGCAGATGGTGAGCACAGCCAAGACGGCACAGAGGGAAAAACGAGATTATGAGGAGCGCTCCAACACCCAAACGACGGACCGAGTTCGTATTTAGTTGTCGAGGGTTGCTGTGCATACCCCCCCTGCGCTGATGGTCTTGGCAAGCACGATTAACCGGAGGCGCTACCTGTACCTGCCGCATGTTGCATTGGAGGCATAAAGCGCAGCACCTTGCGATGAGAGAAGTTTTCGGCCTTAGTATGAACCGAGTGGCAAAGGAAACATTGATAGACGGAGAAGAAGAGAGCAACGCCCACGATGGATGCGACAGGAGATCGCAAACCTGTCTCTCCGCATCCGTACGATCCGACCCATAGTCGCGGGCACAGCGTGCTGCAAGAAAGTCATATTGTACTCCATTGGGCCGCGAGGAATCGGGAAGACGATGTGCCGATCCACGTGTTGAACAGACAGATTTGCCTCGAGGACCTGATAGCTTGTCACGTCGCGGAAACGAGCTAACCGAGTCTGTGGCTTGATCTACAGGGGCTTGTAGTTGAAAGACGTGTAGTCCAGGCTAGGGAGCTTGTGAGATGTGCATTGTGGTTTGACGTTGTTGTATGTCGGAGACATGAACATCTTGGAGATCAAATACAAACACAAGACAACTTTGTGGCCTTGTCATTCCGAGTTTCTCAATCGAAGTCACTAGGTACTGAAATTACACTTTTGCCTCGAGGATGAGTGTAGTACTAAAAGGGTAACTCTTGTATAAGGGCACTCTTTGTTAAACGTGTTCCCACCTAGGCTCTATGGTTGGAATCAAAGCAATTACATCATTTTACTCTGATGAGCAGCTCACGGTCTACCTCAAATGCATCGGACTGGAGTCTGTTCCTCGGGAGCCAACGTTGGACACGTTGACTCAAATCCTCCAGCACCACCTATGTACATTCGCGTGGGAGCATTCAACAATGCACTACACAGATGGTGGCGCAATGGATGTTAGCCCATCGGCATTGTATGAGAGGTTCATCGAAGGCAGAGGTGGCAGCTACTGCTTCGGTCAAGTATGTATATCGGATAGCAGGGTGTCAGTTCAAGAAGTCAAACACCTGACCTATCTTTTCGGCAGAACACGGTGCTCCTCGGTATGCTAAGAGCTATGGGATTTAGGTGCGCTCAAGACACTCCGTATACCCCCTTTGAGATGATTTATGAAGAAGGTGTTTGTATTTATATCTTATTCAGAGTTTATGGAACCGCAGGCCGTGTAAATAGGTTCATGACGGAAGAAGATGTAGACCGGGTGGAGTTCTCGGATCCATCGCATATGATACTGCTCGTTCAGGCCGGTAGCAATTCCGAGACCTATATGGTCGATGCCGGCTTCAGCTTTGGTCCCGCACGGCCAATCCCACTAAAGGACCTCGAGATCGTCCTCGGCGCGGCGCCTCCAGAGAAGCATCGCCTCATGAGGGCAGCTCCGCCCAACTCATCTATCGACATCGAAGCAGACGAAGAAGGGAAGCGCATCGCAGAGGAATGGCGTTTTCAAGTCAACGTTGATGAGCACCGCAAGCCCCTCCCACAAGGTTCATGGCGCACGTTGTATGCCTTCAACCAATCAGAATTCTTCCTACGAGATTTTGAGGCGTTTTCGTTCTTCGTGGCCCATCGGCCTGGTACGATCTTCTGGGATAGGGTCAATGCAGTTCGATGGGAGGCGTACGGAGGAGGCAACGAACATTACCTTGCGAGGTTGGTGCTGACCAAAGATGGCAAGGTGATGTGGTATGGAGGGGAAGACGCGAAGACACTGAAGGAGTGTCGAAGCGAGACAGATCGAATCGTGGCGTTGCGAGAGTATTTCAGAATACGTGTGGACGAGGGGGCGGAGAAGCATCTCAGGTCGGAGTTGAGGCTCGTTCCGCTGGAATCATCTTGATGCTGGGCTGCTTGACATGCATATGCTCTGGGAGTGGATTCTGCGCCAGAATAAGCTCATACGGACAAATAGGGCAGTACATATGTTCAAGTCTTTTGATTTGGACATGATCTATCACACTGATGTGGAGGTCACTCTAAGAGGATGAGACCACCACGGCCTATGCCAAGTGTCCTCCTACCAGTGGTGAACTCGACAGGGGGGAGCCACCACACTGACCACACAACTGAAAGGTGAGTGATGGGGCCAAATGTCCATGGGTGGCCCCCCACACCCCTTCAGCATGAATACACCTTTGGTAGACCAAAGAGTTGTATACTACCCCTGAAAGTAACCAAGACTTATTTACTTCTCAATAATGACCTGTGACACAACCTGCCTGCCACTGTCTGCCCTAACCCCCATTGCATGAGGAATAAGTCCTTAATGCCTAACAGTATATATAGTTTTCAAGAGTGGAGGATTACAAACATGACACAAGTATGCTGTGTGGTGGTGTGGGACATATGCAGGGTAGAAGTGCAGGGCAGTGACAGGTGACCTCCTAACTGAGAGAAGAGAAGAATGTTAAGTGAGAGAAGGCTTACAAAGAGAGACACATGATTAGAAGTTAGTCTGTATTAAATCCAAGATAAGTCCAAAGTCTGTTCCTTAGGAGAGTAGTGTAAGATCAGTTCTTCCTGTACTGATCTAAAGGTTACTAAGGTATCGCCTAGGACTACTCACTGCTTGAGAACTGGGATAGGTCTGATGGATATGGGCTAAGAGTTTGAGAGCTGGTTTGGATTGAAGAACTTTATATACAAGATGATTGCAATGGGGAGCCTCCTACTGAGAGTCCCCTCCTATTTATACATGAGTATTTATTAATGATGTCATGATACTACCATGGTTATAAAGGAGGTGGTTTCCAAAGCAAGTAGTGCTTGACTACCTTCTTTAATGGAGCCATGCTTCTAAATGACTATAATGCTGACTGATTTCTTCCACAATGTTCTGCAACTATCTGGCTCCATTTATGATGTCATAAATTAGACTTAGTCTATCATGATATCATGAATTATCTCCTTTCTGTGAGGAGTAACACAGTTGGTTCTCAGCTGTGGGAATGTCTATTGTTTGAGCGCTAAACTGAGCACTTAAAGTAGACTATTGTATATTGCTGTGCAGATACCTTCCTTCTGTCTGACATTTATCCTTCAGCCACATGGTTCTGTATGACCAACCCAAAGCTGCTTTGGACATGTTTGTAAGTTTAACATCATATTTCTCAATAAAGATTAGTTACAGAAGCTCTGGCTGCCTTGTAGGTGAGGCGGTTGACAAACATCCCTCTTGCATGACCACATTCTACCCAAACACCCAGCCTGTGCCTTGGCATCCCTTGTACAGTACTGTAAAGTGACTCCCAAATCAAATTTCTCCTGCTCCTTTGTGCTATTTTACTACTGTCTGTGGCCAGATGCTACTGGCTCAACCAGTCTGGATGGATATACCTAGGAAGTGTAGCGACCTCTGGTGGCGGTGTAGGTAGATATGGTTGGGAACATGGGATACTGGGACTTGTGGATACAAGGTCAGGGGTTCAAGGTACAGGGGACTGGGTGTGCATCAAGCACACAGTGGGTTTGACAGAGAGAGGAGAACTCTTGTTTCCAGAGGGGAGAACAAGAGGTGAAGTGAGGAACATACCTCCTCACTTCCTAACTACTTATACTAAAATTACTACAAGGCAGTGTTTGATTACAAAGAGAGAATATTGAAGAACAATGGGGAACATTCTAATGAAGCAGTGCAATCATTGAGTCAGTTGCACAGCAACAACAATCGGAACATAGAACTATCCCTAGGAACGGAGATGTGACAATAACAAAAGAGACCAAGGGAACAGAGATGTGATCATAAAGGAAAAGGCCATGAGAGAGTAGAGTTCAATCATGTACTTAGCAATGGCTGTCTCAATGGTGGTCGTGACAGGAAGAACTGTCCTAATGACAGCTGGTTGATTGCCCAATTGGGGATTCACTGTATCCTTGTACTATGCAACGAGATAACTGTCTGCATGTGGTGGGATCATGAAGTAAGGCCATCATGTCTCGACCTTCTTCAGTGTGTATTTTAATGTGCACAATAAATGTGAGTGTTAGGACGTCCTGCAGCCATGATTGAGATTTTGAAAATGGTTTTGGGTGGGCCACATGCATCTATACCTACTTCCAACTATTGTCTCTCACAGTTTCTCACAACATCCAGCCTGTAAGATCAGTTCTTCCTGACTGATCTAAAGTTTTACTAAGGCATCGCCTAGGGGTACTCACTGCTTGAGAACTGGGATAGGACTGATAGATATAAGCTAAGGGCTAAGAGCTGGTTTGGAAATGAAGAACTTTGTATATGAGATGATTGCAATAGGGAGCCTACTACTGAGAGTCCCCTCCTATTTATACATGAATATCTACCAATGACGTCATGATACCACTATGGCTATAAAGAAGGTAGTTTCTGAAGCAAGTAGTGCTTGACCACCTTCTTTAATGGGGCCATGCTTCCAAATGACTACAATGCTGACTGATTCCTTCTGGAATGTTCTATGACTATCTAGCTCCATTTATGATGTCATGAATTAGACCTAGTCTATAATGATATCATGAATTATCTCCTTTCTGCAAGGAGTAATGCAGTTGGTTCCCAACTGTGAGAACATCTATTGTTTGAGTGCTAAACTGAGTGCTTAAAGTAGACTGTTGTACATTGCCGTGCGGTCCCCCCAAAGTCGGCATTGAGGACCTCACAGTAGTGAGGGGGTGAAACCATACACACTAGCGTAGGGCTAATCTTGACATGCAAACCATGGAGTAGGTGGAAGGGCTGGCGATGGAGAGGGCTAGCACCAGGTCATTTCGACCTGGACTGCTCCTATCACACCGACCTGGAAACCACTCTAAGAGGATGAGACAACAGCCATAGCCAATGTCCTCCTGCCGACTAAGGGAGTAACATCACAGTTGCTGCCCTAGTTGAAGCCCCGACGCCAGTGCTACACTGCTGCCAGTGGAACTCATAACCCTACTCAATTGGGTGGGGAAACAAATAGTCATACACTGCAACACCACGTCAACGTTAATGACATATGTCTATGAATCATGCCTGCATGGTTTGTGAATATACGCCCACGCAAATAAAAATGACATTCAATGCTGAGCAATGACTGCCACCTCTCTGACTATGATGAGTGCCCACTCTGACACAAGGACATGACCCCCCCCCCCAAAAAACGCCCATGCTATGCTGGTCTGCAGCTTCCCCCTGCACAAACTTTATGCCAATAAGTGAGACCTAGACCTGATGGAGTCTGGAACCCCCCCAAAACTTTGTGCTTAGCTGAGAGCTCTCCCAAAAAACCCTAACCGCGACAGCGACAATGGCTATAAAAAAGTGGTGAGGAGGATGCCCTCACCACAGAAAAACACCAATTGAATACCATACCATACATATCCGTGCACCAAACCATGTCCCATCACTGTGAAGCAGCCCAGAGTTTTGCTGATGGTTCCACCCCAGGACCCGCTGTTTGCAGCTTCATGGAACACCTTGAAAACTCGGCCTCACTGTTTGCGCAAGCCACCACTGCACTCCTTGCCTCAGTTGTAGAATATGAGGTGGTCCTGGTGAACCAAGCCTGGCCAACCCCTGTGGAAGCGGAGGATGACTCGATGGATGACATCCCAGCATCACCCACCCTGGCGCTGAGATGAAGACGCAATGCAGATGTGGCAGATACTTGCCACCTGACCAAAGAGGTGATTGAAGTCCCACTCAAGGACAAACCTCACCAGAACAAGGTACAAGCATCGATCCTCAAAACTGGTATGATAATAACACCCAAGCGCCCAGCAAAATGGACACACGAAGTCGTTGACCTGTCTCCATTCATACCAGGGTGTGGCATCAAATTCGGAAAGATGAATGCAGGTATAGTGAAGGTCATGAAGTCTGAGGAAGATGCAGCAAAGGAGAAGGCTGCTCTGGCCACAGTGCAAAAAGCTGAAGAAGACTTCGATGCAGAGTTCAACTTCCAAATGAAAAAACCTGTCGCTGGGTCCCTCTGCTTCATCAAGCCAATGAAGCAAAACCACGCTGACAGATATATGCTGCACCCCTGCATCATGGTGATGGTCCACGACAAGCCAACACAGAAAGCGTCATTCATCACCACCAATGCCAACCAAGCAGCCTGGGTATGGATTTCTATCCATAACCATCTGCAGCCAACCCAAGACAATGCAAACCACTTCATGGCTGCCTTGCAATATATTGAGGACACCAAAGCAGTGCCTGATTTCTCAAGGCTGGACTATGTGATCTACTTGATAACGAGAGCCAACAGAAAGACTTCCTCCCACATCCCCCTCTTCTGCATTGATCATAACATGTGCTGATACCTGGCTGCTGTGCTGGCTTTCGCCTTTGCCCACAAAGATACC
>WSTV01000252.1:0-34896 GCA_019632285.1 Tulasnella sp. 332 | reverse complement strand
CTAGTATTGGTTCACTTCAAAGAAATGTCAAATGTTTGCACGAGGAAGACCATGTTTCCGGTGGTAGTGTAAGTGCGGCCCATCAAAAACGAGAATCTGAAGGTGACGGTCCAATTCCCACCAGTAGCCGGTATCCTTTCTCTGGAAGCACATAGCGGCGCCAGTTCGCAGACCCCTTAAAATCGCGTATTGTGCTAGATCGATGGGATACCTACATGCATCGGTGTGGATAACCCATTACGAACGGAGCGCCAAGAACCTGGGCAAACCGTGTACAGCATCAAGACGACACATGTTGCAACACATTTGAGCCTGTGGAGGTGGGTACCGCCTTTCACTCCTCCTTCCAAGTCTCTCTGGTATTTTTAGAATCTCCATAAAGCGTCCTCGGCACCGAGCATATTGACATGCATCGGCCCCGAAGTTAGGCACCAGGAGAGGCTTTCACGACGTGGTCTCAAGCCTCCAGAGACGCCACGGCCCGCACGATTACTTGTCCGGCGTGGCTGTAAAAAACTTCGAGCCAACCCCCGGTCTTCTATTGAGAATACACCGACGCATCGACGCGAGGCATGTCCGTCACCATGGGATCGATCGAGCGAGTGAGTGGTGCTAAACTGGCGTTTTTGGGGATCACCGAAAATGTCTTTAGGTGAACATCTATGAGAGGTCTGGAGGTGTACAAGAACCAATTAGGCCGGAGCGACCTTTCAGATGTTCAAAAAAAAAAAATTCAACTCATTACCTTGACGTGGGACGGTGCTGAAGATAGGAGCGCATGAAACCAGAATGTCAAGACCGACCGTCGCCATTGGAATCCGCGGTCGAGCTCTTTGGATAGGGGTATGGGCGTACCTGGGCTGCTCGAGAGGAGACCGGGAATCTCATCCATTTGAGGTGAGCGCGTATTGGTCCATCGTGGCAGAAGGTCGACCTTCAGATGAGAACGGGAAAAGTGAGATCTGAAAAGAAAACGTATGTACAAATGTGCTGTTTGGAAAATTTTCCTGTGCCGAGAAGGGATGGACGGCTACGACCTGTGATAAACATGAAAATCGGATGAAGAGCATCTCATGAAAGAATTAGGGGGGGGTGGGGGGGTTGCTTCATATGGTTACAAAATGCGGCAAAGCCATCGATAAACTCTCTCATGGAGGAGTGTTTGGGACGCTAGGTGAGCACCCTAGTATCCAACAGCGCTAACAAGACAACGGCAACACTTTTTTTTTTCTCGAGATCTTCCACTCACATTCGCACAGCACGTACGCGAGAAACCGAGCACTCCCCTCCCCCAACCTGAGCCTGGTCGGTGTATCGTCGAATAATGCGAGTGAAAATAGACCCCCAGAGCCAGAACGCTCCATTGTCCACAACCAGACGGTGGATGGTTGCCTTATCGTGAAAAACATTTGACTACCGAACCTTCTAGACCATGGACGGGGATTGAGCCAATGGCGCTCTGAACCTTGCGTTTGACAAGTGACGAGCGGCTGGAGAGTCTCAGTGGAAAGCCGGGTGCGGGGTACGAGAGTTCAAAGAAGTGTTTGGTCCGGCGCACCGACAATCCGTTTATGCCGAGATACGCCGCACGCGAGGGGTTTGCGTTGATTCTGATAAATGGCATGCTGAGATCTTGATATGTCGTCATCTCGCAGGATGGACGAACGAACAGAGGTTGATGGGAGTCCAAATCTTTGAAGTGTTTCGATGTATGGCGTGTGAGGACCCTTGCCACAGAGAAGCAGAGGTTGGAGCGCATATCGGGGCATAGCGGGTCGCTCTCAATTTCCGAGATTGAGACGAACGTGGACATCCCAGAAGCTGTCGCATGTCGGGGGATGAGGGGGATGGATCTTATGAAAGCCCCCTGTTCAAGTGAGTGAGGGCGGGCAGAGAGACGGAGGCGAGCGTTTGGACCTCGCTCAGCCGGGGTGGACATGGAAGATACTCACTGACAGAAGCCATACGTCTCTTCTGTCCGCGTTGTCAAGGGCTTTCTTATCGATTACTACGAGGAGAAAACATATTAGAGGTCCTATGGATGGGAGATCATATGAGACACTCGACCAAGGTGGGCATGCAGGGTGGTCCTTTTCACATCGCTTTACGCATTTGGACGTCAGAGAGTAATTAATATCGCCGTCCGAGAAGTATTCGCAAGTTCCTTGCGGAGCTACCGACGAGTATCCTCAAGGCCGGGCTGTGTTATGATCTGCCTCGGGGTCGGCGCATCCATGAGGTCCGATTGGAGTGGGCCGAATGCCGAACCATACGCATCAAGGTTGTATACCGGACCAGCGATGGATTAGATGGGCAGAGGGTAATGATACGAGTCGTGGGCACCAGCCGAGCTTCAGCGTGGAGCTGATAGCCCGCCGATCACAGCTGAGTTTATGGTCATGAATAGGTTCACCGTCAACAGAAAGTTTCCGCGGGAGCCGAAGACAAAGCCCTCGTCGAGGTTGGGCTGCTCGTTATACATATCATCTTCTGAGGCGGAGCAATACTAATGACGGAAGCGGGGACAAGTGTTGGAGTGGACGAGATGCTGTTCATGCTGCTATGACGCATCCAACCGCAGCGGCCGGGAGGGGACTTGCCGACATAGTATGCCGATTATCATTTGGAGTCTTTTCAATGCGTGATGTCGGAGGTTGAGCTGAAAGTGGAATATGTGGAGCTGCAGATGTTAGCTGCCAATGGTAGTCAACGGCAGGGTTGAAGATGGGTTTTGCGGAGCCGAAGACAGGACTCTCCTCAATGCCGGGGCAGTTCGTGTTCTCTTTCTGTCTGAAAATACGGAGTATAACGAGGACGGTGGAAAATTGGTGTGAGAAGGATTGAACTTTGAATTGACACATCGTCAAACCAGTTGACAGTGAGCAAACGGATGAAGAGCCACCGTTTCAACATCGCAGGATAAACATGACCTTGTGCAGATCATCAAGGGTAGCGTTTGTGGAGCAAGATAAGGTCATGATTCACATTGGCGTGAACGTCGGGCTGCAACGTCAATGACGCACTTGAGCCCTGCAAGGGGGTAAATCTTGTCATGAACATGCGTTGTGGAGACTTGAGACACTGCAGGCGAAGAGAAGATCAAAGCGCTAAATCAGGTTTTCAACTCCAAAGATCTACCAACTGTCAGAGCCGACGCTGGTCGATCATGACGTCACCGATATCCCGATTTCGAGCTCGATCACTCATCCGATCAGAAAGAATGGTTCTGACCACCGCAACAGAGATCAAACCTCATTTTACCACCAGCCCAGCCAACTTCTCGCATTCCAGCGGGCGCGTAGACATTCGCGCACTTGCTTTCTCCGGCTGGAACACTTGATCCAATCCTATCAAGTCGTCATGCTCCCAACCCCCCCTTTTTTTTTCCGGCCTCAGGCTCTGACCCTCCTGTCAACCATTGGAGTGGGATTGGGTGATTGATTGATCGGCTTCTACCTCTTCGCCACCTCTTTCATCATCGCGGGCTTCACTGTCTATGTATTTCGTGAGGGTCTGCGATGAAACGTAGCGATATATATTTTCCTACGCCGGAACGTAGCCGGTGGGGATTGTCTTGCAAAGACCGCGGTGATTGGACCGGATACCATTCGCCCGGCACAATCGCCATTATCCCATGACCATCTGATACCACGAGAAAGTAATAATGAAATTGATGAATGAGCATTTTTGTGACTTTATTATTATTATTTTATTGAGACTCGCTCAGTCTTCCTGTGTCGAGGTTTTGGCTATCAAATTCGGAACATCCCCCAGCCCACGTTCGATACTAATCCTCATCGCGAGTTGATCAAATTCGCAGTACTTCTCTCTCAAAGGCCATGCATATCTAGGAGTTAGAGTCAGGAGACATATCAGAAAGGCTTGCTATGTGAGGAGGGGAGGGGGTCGACATCGTGGTGGCGGCGAGGCCCGACCGCTACTGACGGTTCGGCGCATACTCTCGAACCGCCTTACGGCCTGTCGCACCCTGTTGGAACGCGTGCAGGCTTGACCCGTAAAGGCATCTTCGTCCATGAAAATCCCCCGAAATAAATATACGTACAGGACGTAAAAAAAGACCCAATCAAATGCCGGCATTGTGCGTATCAAAGGAAGAGAGGGAAAATTCAGCCGGGAGTTGCCAACGAGAGACATCGAGCGGAGGTGCGTTCTGACGATTCTAAACATCAGACGCCCTGCCATCAGAGAAGAGAGAACCCGACCATTGATCACACAGGCTGATCGATCTGTCTTTTGTCAATTTTTTAAAAAAAAAAAAAGCATTGAGGTTTTTGACTTGGAGACACGGTAATCTCGCGGTGTAGGACATTCCAGCAAAGCCAAAACGCCAATATATCTGAGAGATTGAGCCACCAGGCATATTACAGGGGGCGGCTTTGGCTAGAGCGCGCAAGAACATTAGAGATAACGAATTAACTCGCTTGTTCAGTCTTTCCGACGTTGGGCAAACTTGCCTATATCGGATGTACGTTCCTGTCATCCTTTCTTTTCTTTTCTTTTCTAACCGAAACCTCGCCATGTGTTTTTTTTTTCTTCTTCTTCTCTAAGCCGACTTTTTAGAACGCCACATTTCGGTCAGAAGACACAGACTCTGGACGCGATCTATGAAGCGAACGAAGGAGGGGTTGGGTTTGAGACGGTTATTGGATGCAGGTACCCCCCCCGGTTCGAAGCGGCCCAATGACAACGAAAGCCGGTAGCCAAGTGGGGCAGGGGTCGTCGAGGACCTGTAGTCTCTTCCCCTATGGATGGTCGCGGCCTCAACGTCGCCGAACGCATGGCGATGCAAAGATGACGATGATGAGCAGCGCTTGATTATTTAGACGCCGGGCCGGCGTTATAGGGAGTGACCATGGAAGCAGTTTCGGACGCTGTCAGTGCAACGTTTCTTTTTTTTTATTACCTCTTGATTCAGCCGGGATGCCTTCAACCGTTCGTTCGTCTTGAACAAAAAAAAACAAACAAACACACATAGGCAGGAACATAGGCGGGGGGGTGTCATCCCAAGAAGCAAGGGATTTTCGAAAACAAAAACAAAAAAAAAGATCCCCGATATTCGAGGGGGGGGGGCATTTTGAGCTGAACCTCGCGCCCCTTGCTACGGTATATATGCACGCCTGGCCTACCTCGAGGTTCTCTCCCGAATGGCCAGGGAGGGACTTGACGAGATGAAAATGAAAATGGACAGGGAGGGGTGAATGGTTGGTATATGGGATGTGAGATTGTTTTGGCATTTGGGAAAAACCATTTTTTTTTTTTGGCAAACCTGGAGGACCCCTCGGGGATGGCCTCCCCCCCCCCCGGTTCTGTTTTGGTCAATTTCAAAAAGAGGCAAAATTTCAAATGGAAGGGTGAAAAGCCAGGTGGGACCTTCGTCGAACACAGATCAATCTGGCGTTGGGGGGGGGGGGCAGGCCTTCCAATGATCCCGCCGTCTGGCCTATCGAGGTCTTCAGACCCTTCTTCCGTGTGGCGAGGGGAGGGTAACGAAGGAAAGGCTGGATACATTGGATGTGAGACCATGTTGGCATGTGCAGGCAATTCTGAGAACTGAGAGAGCCAAACGACAGCATGCCCGTCATTCTAGCAGCTGCGATCCTCAAGTCTCTCAAAAAAAGGCAAAAAGCATAGCGGGATAGCAGCTGCGTTCGAACGCAGGTCAATCTGGCGTTGGGCTAGGCCTTTCCTTCCTCCTCCCTCTTCCCTCTTGCGCCCCCGTCTGGCCTACCGAGGTCGTCAGGCCCCCTTCTGTTCCCGTTCGCGAGGAAGAATGAAAAAAAAGAATCAGTCAAAGATCACCAAGATGAGATTGTGTTGGCTTTGGGAAGCCAACCCTCATGAAACAAGACGGCAACGGCGAGGCGAAGGAACAGGTCGTAGGTCAGGTTTTATGGATGATGCCGACATGAAAAAGAGAAAGGCCTGTGTGTGTGTGTGTGTGTTGTATTTTTCGATGATCAAACAAAGAAAGCGAAAATCAGAATCATCCAGGTTCCCTTTCGCGGAGTGTTAAAAAAAAAACTTGGTTGAATGAAAAAAAAAAAAGTATACTGGAGACAAGGACATCAGCTGTTCCATGGGTTGCGTTATTTTCGCCCGCGCTTGCAACCCCTGTGGAAGATGAAAAAAAAAGCCAATCACCGCCGAAAAGAGTTGTGGGTTTGCACGCTTATGTCATCATGGTTTATCCTCGAGGGGGGGAAAATAGTGTATCGCTATTGGGCAAAGTGGAGCTGGGAGGTACCGCTTCGGGTTGCCAGATTTCTCATCATGATTCACACATTTTGTTCAGTGAGAGAGGCGGGCAGATGGTATCCGTCATACTGTGAAGCATGTGGCGGTCATACATAGCTACGATTCTGAACGTTGGGACGTCCGTGCATCCCGGAGTGGACTTGGGTGGTCCGAGTCAACCTCTCTTGTCGGGGCAATCGGATCTATTTTGCTCGTTTCAACTCGTTAAAAAAAAAAAGTTGCGGATCATGAGGCCCTATAGACTCGGTCCGAATGGCTAGCTGCCCTCAGCTGCTCAAATACTGGCCCCGACAACTGGCGAGCCATCAAGAACGGAGTATCATCGAGGGGCCGAAGAAAGTAAGAAGAGTGTGGTAGACGTTTAGGGTAGAGAGAGCGCGCGAGTGGATGTGATCCCATATACCGTTCAGGGTCTGACCGTC
Organism: Tulasnella sp. 332; assembly: GCA_019632285.1. Lineage (NCBI taxonomy): Eukaryota > Fungi > Basidiomycota > Agaricomycetes > Cantharellales > Tulasnellaceae > Tulasnella > Tulasnella sp. 332. Next base: position 28,198 of record WSTV01000252.1, on the reverse strand, counting down.
GAGAAACTTCTGATAACCGAGGAGTCGGTAAAGCCTCTTTCTTCTTCTTATACGGTAGGTACGGCACGGAGTGAACTATTCAGGTTCGAGAGGTGTTTCGGGACGAGGCGGCTAGGACGGGTACTGATAAGAGCGGATTGCCTTTACACATGGGAAAAACGTTGAGGTAAACGGATGGGACGACCGGGGAGCGCTGAGCACCGAAGAATCGATTGTGCTCTAGACGCCCGTACTGGCGACGGCACGAGAGGGACAGGCTTGCAGATACCACAATCAGCTTTTGAAAGGGGAAATGTGAGAGCACGTTTGTGGATCGGAAGGTGGTTAGTCGGAGGAACTGAGTGGTTGCATTATTTATTTATTTTTTGTACGTGGATTCTTACTCCAGTGAAGTGAGCAGCGAGCGCGGACGAACGACGGCGACGGCGCATCATGTTTCAGCTCGACACAAAGGATTCAACAGAAACATGGGGTAAGAGAGATCGCTCATACCGGATGTCAGGCGAATGGATTCTATCAAATATATATAAAAAATGGGCTGGGCTAGACGAAGAACCACCGCGGAGGAGAGCTTTGTTTATCTTTTGTGGAGAAGCACTTGGTTAACAGTGGTAGAATGCGGGTCGCAACGGGCAGGGGTATCATTATCATCAATAGGCAAGCTTTAAACAAATGATCGTCGCTAGAGAGTTGGGCAAGGGTAAGCGCTTTTAGCGATAGACAGGACAATAGGGGAGGCGCCCAACCGGCGAACAAGACATGCGGAATGAACCTTGGCAGCGATGGTACCGCGCTGCCCGAGACTGTGTATGGCGATGAGGAAGATGGGAAGAGCCAATAGGAAGGGATGAGGCGTAACGGGGCACGATGGTGATGGGAGGGGGGATTCACAAGGGAGAGGGATGGTGGATGTGATTAGAGCAGCGGCTGGTGAGCTTGCCGGTTGGGATGGGTTGTCTACCTTGAGGCGAAATCGTGATGGGGAGGCCATGCCACGATGATAAAAAGGAAACTGGATTCTCGGGCAGGGGATAAGTGTTTGGCGATGCTTGGGCTGAAAGAGGGTTGGACTCTTTGCTGGCTTGGGAAGTGAGGCATGCGGGTTGTGGGGTGCCGTCCCAGGAACTTGGCGCAAACGAATTGCATTTCCTGTGTTCCCCTCTTGGATTCGAGAGTTGGCCGGCATGGCATTATAAGAACACCAACACAGCTCACTGCTCCAATCCATCACCTCACCAACAGAGCTGCCATTCATCCTTCCTCTCCTCTGTATCATTTCTCCAGTCCATCTCCAACCTCTTCGTAGCCAGCTACTAACCCGCCATCGTCCTACCTCCTCGTCCCCGCCCTCAATGCCTTACGCCTCTACCTCCAACGCTCCTAGGCCCATCCTCAAATCATCCTCCCGAAAGTCCTCAACTTCCTCAACGACCTCGTCTTGCTCATCCTCTCCATCTCCCCCACCAACCCCTTCATCCTCCAGAGGTCCCTGCGTGCAGTTCTCCCAATGCCTCTCCACAACCTATCTCGCATACTCCTCGGTCGACTACAATCGAAGCCCCATCACAGTCACTCCGAACACCTGCGCGCTCCCCTCCAGGGGCCGCTGCACAGGAAGCACTACCTCCTCAAATGCCGAGGAAGGTGCCGCCCTCAGGCAGTTCAGATTGGAAGCTGAAGGCCGCCCCGTCCCAGCATTGATACACGACGATGGAGATTCGTCCTCAGAAGAGTCTGGTAAGTTGTTTTTGGTTGTTAGCGCGTACATCTCATATCCGTGATCCTTACCATTTCGCTGTTCCTCCTTTCTGTGCCTCGCTCTCCCCTCTAGACGTCTCGATCCCGCATCCCAAAACATATACCCAGCAGTACACCATACCCGCCTCGTTGCTCAAGTCGAGACGCAACTCTAGCTCGCGTCCTTCGCGTCCCTCTTCCCTCTCAAGTCCTCACCCCTCCTACGCGCCCGCGTACTCTATATCGGAACAGTCCGAGGCTTATGGCGCCGATCGTGACGACATCTTTGGCGGCTTTTAGAATATGGATCTCTCTCTTTTTCCCAATTTTTTTTATATATCCCTCCCAGTGCCAGAGGGAATCGGCGAGCACTATCTGGATCAGCATGGTCTCGGGAAACTCCTCGGGTCTCCGCCACCTTACGCGCTCTCCTTCTCTCTCGCTCTCATAGACGTTTCTCCTCTCTTTTAAACTCTTCCCCCAAATCACTCTGTCTCTCACTGCCTCCGGTTTCGTTTCGTTCACTTCTGTCACATTTTTTTTTTTCATTGGTCGCTTGCGTCCAAAATCACTCTTGGGACCGTCTCACACACTTCACTACCACAATTGGCCTAATCCACTCAGAATCAAACGTTCTTCCGTGCTGAAATCAAACACTTAGTCTCGCGCATCTCATCTGCTGTCTTCCACGGAGCCTGCTTGCTTGCTTATGTACAACACACCCAACTGTATTACCACCTCTCAAATTCAGATCCAGTCAGTCAAACACACACTGCGTGCACACCCGTTCAGGCTCTTTTGTTCAAGTCGTTTCCAACAGATCCGTGACCTTCCCGCGCCCTCAGCTTGACTCCCGGGCATGTCCACAGTCGTCTCAATGGCTGTTTCACCGCGGATCGCAGGTGTCGAAATGAACGTCGGTGTTGCCGACCGCTTCCCCAATTAGGCCATTTCAATATGAACTGGTGGTCAGTTCAACGGCGGTACCCGCCGAGCCCGTCTCGCCCGTCATCTGCGTTGCCGCCGCCGTTTCCCCCCTTCCTTTTCACCCCGATTGGCACCCTTTCCACCTTCTCGCCATTTTCCACCCCACGTTGGCGTGCCGTGTGTGTTCAGAGCGACTTTCAAGGCCCTCCTCGCTCTTCCGAGTACGAAGCTCGCCGCACTCTCGAGCCATCCCCAGATGGCCTTTTCCACCACCCCGCCTCTCCATTGAACTTCCATGTAACGTTTGAGCTTTTTCCACACCCAATGGGCCTCTCTCACCCCGTCCATATGTGCCTTTTAAACTCGTTACGTATGAACAAATTGACCCGCCGTCGTCCCTTACACTTTTAAAAAGAAAATTCTTGTCCAACCCGCCCGAACGTCCTTGAATGTCTTTGGAAAACCTCCGCAAGTTACTCAGGCTACGGATACATAATAAAGAAGGCCTTCTCCTTCCACCTGGTTTAATATGTAAGAAGCTCCGCCGCAGGTCGGCCGGAGGGCGATCACAGGACGGCTGAGCATGCCTTTCAAAAGAGAAAGAAAAAGGATTCGTGCCTCCCGCCGCTCCTCCCGATGGCGCATGCCCTCCCCTTGAATCGTGCCTTCTTCGTTGTCTCTGAAACACATCGCTGGTTACTCAGGCTATAGACGTAAACATAAGAAAGTAACCACAATGAAAAGGCCCTCTTTTCCACCCACTTCATCATATGAAGCCTACCGTAAACCAAAACCATGAACAACGTTCCACATTGTCAACGCTGCCTGCTTGCATAGACCCCGACATGCCTTTAGAACTTTTTTTTTTTTTTCCTTGCGGCCTCCCGCCGCCGCCGGATAACGCGTGCCCGTGTTAACCGCCATACGATTTTTACGATTGTCTCTCCCTCGGCCCCCCCACCCCACAAGCATACTCAGGCTCGCGGCTTTCCACCCTTCACGGCTTTCAGGACATATGTTTTGTACGCTTCCAAAAAAGATGTATTTACACCCGCAATGTCCAGACTTTCCCCACTAAGGCTATTATGGCTTTTTACCCCCCCCCCCCAGCTTCAGTCTAGAGCAGGTACTCGAAGATTCTCTGAAGGGACGGATTTTGACATCTCGATGCACTAGATCCGGGTCCAGACAAGACCACGCTGGATAGATCGTTACAAGCTACGTCTAAAACGTATCCTCCTGATCTTTGTGGGAAAATACATATCTTATTCTCGTTCCAAGCGCCAGCATCGCACCGTCAATATGCCATAAACCGCCCCCCAACCCCGCCATCGAAAAATCAGTGCATATCTTTTGGACTTGTCTTCTCGATTTGGAATCTGCGAAGAATGACCCGATCTTTCACAACGTGTTTCAGCGAGGGTCGTTTGGAGGGGGGCACACCACCAGCCTCATCGTAGCCTCATTGGAAGGACGACTTCGGTATCTCCCATCTGCCGTTTTAAACTTGCGAGGAAGGAGGTGCTCTGCTCAAACCGCCAGCTTTGGTGCATGGCCTATCCCAAGGCACACTTTGCTGAACCCATATCCAATTGGGTTGGCGCCCACCTTAGCCGTGCCGGTATCGACCGCTAAAAATGATGCCGGGCAAGCTCCTTCTTTCTTTCTTTTTCTTTCTTTTTTTTTTCTTCTTTCCTTTCCACGACTCTCACCTTGCACCAGAGAACCCGCGTGATTTCGATGGTCGTTCATAATTCTATCATTTCAAAAAAGGAAGATTCACCGCAAGGCAAACTGTAGCTTAACTGTGATGATCCTTGGGCTTCAAGGGATACATGAAACGCCGTTATCCAGTTGTCATCTTTCATATCTGTCGCTCTCACAATGATCTGTTATCCTATGATAGGTTAACCTACGAGAGGATTGAAAAAATTTTCCCTTTAGATTCTCTAAATGGGATGGAGTTTCCCGGAGACAATTTGGCTTGCATCCGTGGCCATCGATGGTTGCCGGCATCGTTCGAAATACGGCTCCTAAGAATCCACCGCTACAATTCGAATGAGCCGATACGTTTTCCTGGAAGAAGTGGATACTTGTGGCCGCATGGACTCGCTGGTGTAGTTTTACCTTTGCAGCATTCTTCGTATCGCCGATGAGTCCTTCAAGATCGGTAACAAGGGTCGCCACGACTTGCTGCATGCATGCAGGAAAAGTGTAGCTTTGTGTCCCAACAGAATGCTGATTCTGTCTCCATACAACTCATTCGTGAAGCTCCTCCTTCCTCTTCGAACATGCATAGAAGCCTATATTATGAAGCATCGGTCGATCGTCGGTGCCTCTTAACAACGAACTGCCGGCCTTGACCTTGATGCAGCCTCGTGCATAGGCACCCAACCGGCAGCATTTCGCACCGCCTCTCTTCCACCTTCTCCCCAATCCATTCCGAGGAGAGTCCTTCCTTTTTCATACCTTGGAAGCAGTGACGGCTGATCATTTTCTCCTTCAAACACGGCCCATGCGATCCTGGCGAGGTAGTTGAGCCACCGAACGAGGTGTGGCCACCTCGTGTATGCTACTCGTTGTCCGGAGAGCTTTGAGAATGGCGCTTTGACGGACTTTTTCAGTATATTGCAGGCTGCTTTAGGCCATTGGGACACATTCCGTCGTACTGGAGGCCACATTACGCGGCTGAAAGACTGGCGAGGCTGTAACACGAGCTAGACGTTTTTACCACATAGTACTATCATACTGAGAAACATGGCTTCTGCTACCACAACTTCTGCCTTATCGTCCTCCACAGACTCTGTTCGAGTCACTGTGAGGCAAAAAATTCGCGTACTCTTCCATGAGGCGACAACGTCAGCGTCCATCGTGTACAACGACGCTTTCCAAACACTAAAATATACCATGTCAACTATCTTCTCAAACGAGGAACACGCTCGACAAAATGACCTACCCGTTTTGCGCCTTTGCACCTTCTGGGGAAAGCGCTGACATGGGTGCATTCAGAACCAAACTCGTGTTTAAGCGTTCTACCTTTCCCACGAACCAGCACCTAGTTCACAGAAGCCCAAAGGACGAAAGAAGAAAAAAAAAATTCTCACATCCGCGAAAGAGCTGACTACGAAATAACCTCTCATTCCACGGCGTTCGCTTTCACACACACACGTCCCACACCTACACACGACCCGCATTGTGGCACATGCTTGTCACAAAGTCTGTTTACGGCTGATAATCTACTGGGCCGGAGTAGAACCGCATGCCCTGAGCCCGATGAGAGTCGTTCATTCACAACGGCGGAATGCACATGGATGTCCCGTACGTTCGGGTGTCGCTGATCGATCAAACCGATCATATCCTTGGACATATCTGACGTCCAGGGACCCCTTATTTGCCTCGTCTCGGCTGGCGCCTCGTGTGTCGTCGTTGTCGTCGTGTCGCTGAATCGGGGCCCGTCGACGATCGATGGCAGATGTTGCCGTTGGGACTGCTGTTCTAGATTGGGCTTGTCTAAATCATCATGGTACCTATTGTCAGATATCAGCATGACCTCAAGAGAACTTCGTGACGTTGAGAGCGTCCCAGCTCAACAGTTATGTCCGAGCGGTGACTTCAAATATCCTGCAGATGTTTTCCCCTGCGTTGCAGTTGCGCTCATGATGACTATGATTTCCGTGTCATCCATACGCTATAATCAAGTCTTCCTGTGCTTGGTTTCAAAATTCGGCATGTGTCCAGTCCCCCCCCAAAAAAAAAACCACATGACGCTTGCAATTTCTCCGTCGCCCTCCCACGCATGGAGGAGCGACGCTGCGATGTGGCATTCCGTCACGAACGGTAGATTTTAGACTTGCGGCAATACATCAGCCTTCGACCCTAGGTGTCAATTGATCCTCGGTCCCAGTGGTGTCAAAACGGGCCCTAGACCTTCTGAATTTTTTTTTGCGGCGGATGGAGCTATATTCCAAGTGCTTACGCACGATGGAGCGTAGACCTTTCTCCCATGTCCTTGGCCTTGGGTGGTTTAGATATTCCCTGTGGAGCGTCGGCAAACAATGGTGCGGCGAAGTTGCTTGCTCATGACATCTCCGGAGTGGTGGTCGACTGGTCGTCATACCCGCCGACACGCTAAGGATGACCAAGAGATTGCAGAAGTACTTCGATATCATGGGCGCCAACCTCGCCTCATTCGAGACTCTAGCGTCAGAGCTTGTTCCTTGAAACTCCTATTTTGAGCTTTGATGCTGTGGTGGGTTGATTAAATCTATGCTCATGGGGCTTATGGGACCGTGCTCACGTTTTCTGCTACTTGTCGCCTGGTCTTCTCCTGAAGGTCGTCTAGCATGCTTCTTCTCGCAGGACTCTTCCTTTCTGCTTTGAACCACGGAGGCTCTACAAGACCCTTGCGTATGAGCATCTACACTGGTTTATTGAACAACAGGACAGAGCTGTGCTTCGAGTCGTACACCCGGCGTAACTGTAACTGCATCTGGGAACATCACCTCCCCAGATCGTCCATTCATATCAAAAAAAAAAAACCTTGTCAAGTTCTCGCCTTCATTTCACTGCTAAATCCATGCTTTATCTGGTGGTGGGACAATCGGGGCCCTTCGCAATGGGCTGTGATGCCATGGGCTCGATATAGCCGCTTGGGGATATTAGCATTCCTGCGACATGCACCGCGGCATGCACCTTCAACAGGAAGTCGTCATCACACCGGGTACCAGGGAAAACATTGGGAGGCTACAGACATAATCGGGTTCCCCACGAGGATGTCCATCTTGACCAGTGGCAATACTTGGGGTTGATGATACCCATCACAACTTCCGGGAGTTCCACCCCTTGAATGACGCAGATACCAGCAAACTTGGACCTCTTTCTCGAGCCACGCTAATATGGCCCTCCATATTGAGTTGGCAGAACTTTCAGGCTGCGTCTCTTGGTATACATATTTTTGTTTCTTGTATGAGCTAACCATTTTCCCTCCCCCACGTGGTCCTCTGTGCCACGCGGCACCTGCCAATAATCCTCCCGGCACTCAAGCCAGCGTCAAGACGGATGCGTGGCAGTGGCGAGAGTCTGGATATAGGTATAACGATGTGGCGTGGACATCTCAGCGTCTTGAGCACTTCTTGTTCTCTAAACAGCACACACGACCGAATGTATATTGCCTCGCCGCTGAACATTCAGCGGCAGCTGAAATGCATGTCGGCGTGTCGAGATCAGTGGCGCCTTTCCAGATCATTGCAATGCTACTCGTTCATAATCGTCCGCATTCACCGCCCGCCACTTGCGTCATGTGCTAAATTATGTAGTAGCTTTAGCGGTATTAGTCGTTCCCATTGCTGACGCAGATGCTTGGAAGGAGTAGATGTCTTGAGACCTCACTAAGTGAACAATGCCCGTGGCCAGAGGATGACTGGCTCCGAAGCTGACTCTACAGTGGCGTACGAACTGTCGTCCAGCGGCGGCAGAGGAGTTTCACATTCCTAGCCATGGTGCTAGGGAGTGGGATGGTTGCGTCGCCACTTGGACAGCCACAAAGGAGCCGTGCGCGTACTCTGGTGCACGTGCCTCGGAGGTTATTCGAAGTTCGCTGAGACCTTTCAGCCCTTCATAACCAGTCCATTCACTCCAACCCCGTTCTTCACCACTTTCAATCCACTCTAATAGCTTCTATGGCTCCAACTAAGTCGTATTCCTCTCTTTTCACTGCTGGCATCTTCTCGTTTGGAAGTCGAGCGGGCTCGACGACCAGATCCATCCCTTCCCCAATCTTCACGGGCGATGTCGTCCCAGCAACCCCTACCCCTACGATCAGTGTTCGCCCACCACCATCCCCCTCAAGGAAGACAGACCCGTCGCCCAGGAGGAGACGGAAGTCATCGGTTACGCTTGGGTCGTCGCCGATGGCTGCCATCAAAAGCCCCGTTCAGCGTGTGCAGTACTCTCACCGCTCTGCCATAAGGGCGCAAATGGGTCCACCACCTGGAAGGGTATTAGAATTCCTGCCACTAGATGGCGTCCCTACTGTGCAGGAGAATCAGATCTTGACGCGGTGAGTGCTTTCAGTCCTTTGCAGTTGAGAATGAAATCTGTCGTCCGTCGTCATATCATTGCCTGATCCATCAACGCACCTTTATGATCAGGCCTCGCCGAGGTCGAATGCCTCCGCCAAAGCAAAAGCCTGCGCCGACTGATCCACTTCCGAACCCACCACTTCCTTCTTTCTGCGAGTCTCTCAACCTCGGGCCAACAAGACTTTCCTTACCACGACGGGACTCGGATACACTCCCTTTGCCATCACCTAGCCTCTCTTTCTTCGATTGTCGAACGCCAAGTCCTGCTCCTCCACAAACCTCTAGTGGCCTACTGGCACCAAGTCCGATGATCGGAAGCTTCAGTCATCAACAGAGCGGAAGCATACCAGAGGAGATGGAAGACCAGCAAAACCAATGAGATGGTGATGTCATGAATTGTGGTTCGCTCATTTCCTTCTTGGGGTCCCCAAAAAAAATTCCTTGTTCACGTCTGCCTGAGGGGAGAGTCTTTACACATATTTTTCTCCCATATTTATCTACGCTTTTGCGCTTTCTGATCTTCAAAACCTTATACATAATTTCTCAATTCCTTTCGATGATGCCTTTTGTTATAACATCTCACTTGTTGATAGTCTTGAATTACGAAACCCAGCGCGTCGCATCATCGTTATACATAATTGGGAACAGGTCAACCACACCCCACTGATCTGGCTGAGGCACGCCAAGAATGGATTGTGCATGGCACGATAGGAGACCAAATGCTGAAGAGCTGGTGACGACTAGTCACTCGATATCTTTCTTGGCGCACTGTGTCTACAGCAAAGACTGCAACTTCCGTGAGCAAGGTTGCGCACATGGCAAAAGCTTTGAATAGAGCCGACGTGGAGATCATTTCCTGTATCGTCTAGTTACATGTCCCGGTAATCGCCAGGCCCAAGTGGTTGACATAGCCGGCGAGCGTCGATCCAGTGCAGACCAAGCCACGGACGAAAGCTTGAGCAACAACGTTCGCCCCTGCGGGGCTCTAGAAGCAAATATATATATGCAGAGTAAGCCTAAGATCACTACAGGCGAATAAAGTTGAGAGTGCACTTACCGTATGGGTGTGGTCTACATATGCAGGGTATCGTTAGGAATAAGGATACCTGTGGTAAGCTTTGTGATCGGGGAGAGAACATTGAAAGCGTACCGTTGGGGTAGTAGCTTGTCACTGTCGCCAGTCCAGCAGTCTGGAAGAATTGGTAGGTGTACAGCTCGTGGTTGATGAAGAGCTGTCCAAGGGAAGCGGCGCTTGTCCGGGAATAGGTGGTGAACCTGCTCTCGGCTCCCTCGACGAAGACGCCCTACAGTCGCACAAGTTGCTCGATCAGCTGTTGACACGAGACTATGGCGTGCGTTAAGGGGGGAATGAATCGACTCACGGTCTCCCATGGGTTGTCAGGCGTAGGAGAGGACAAGATGACGTGGGCACCCTTGGCGATCATGAGGTTGGCCGCATTGATTTGGTACGCAGGGTACGTGAGGACGGTCTCGGCGACTCCATCATAAACAGTGGAGCAAGTCTGTGATCCAGCGCCGGGGCTATGAGTCGATGGATTTTAGGTCATTTAAGTTGTACAGGTGATGAGTAAAAGAGACGTGCCAGTCCGTGCGCCCATTGTCAGTTGGAGTAAGTGATCCACCATCGTTGTGACCAAACTCTGAAAACAACAGAAAGGACATGAATTAGGGGAAAGCAGTGATTGAAAGAATCAAACGAACCGATGATAACGAAATCACCCGGGGCGACAGCAGCAGCAACAGCTGCAAAGCGGCCCTCACGAGTATAGGAGCGGTAGCTGCGGCCGCCGATGGCTAGAGAGTAGGATATTAAGAGCTGTGCTAGCGGAGACAAGGATGCCAGACGAACCATCGTTCACAACGGGGCGAGTGATGTATTGTGCCAAGTATTGTCCCCAACCTATATCTCGGAGTCAGAGCAGAGTCCAGAGGAATCGAAAGGCCAACACGAACTTACCGTCAGTGTCACCGTCTCCAGCACCACCAAGGGCCATGGTGCTGTCACCACATAGGTATACGGTGACGGATGCCTTCACAAGGGAAGCGCCGAGTAAGGATAGGGCAGTGGCAGGAGCAAGAAAGAAGTGCATGATGATTTGGGTTTTACCTGAGGAGCGCTGGAAAACGACGGGACTTGATGCTGCGTTTTATAGATGCGACTGGTCACTACTAGAAGAAGCGAATCCAGTGGCGAACGGCACGAAATTTCTCTTGGCGACCGCACGTCCCGGAAGATTCACCGCTGAAAGGATTCATATAGTAGAAGGATCAATTCATATGTTTGAAATGTATGGTTCCATTGCATTGCCATCTTTCTTGACGGAAAGGTGGCGGCCCGCCCTCGCACTTGAGGAGCATCTACGGGCCCATCAGAAGTTCGGATGCGTTGGAGCTCCAGTAGCTACCAGCGGCGTGCGCTTTACATTGATTATGTCGGAGTAATGGAGGGTGCAAGCGAGATGGATCTCTCGTTTGGTCCATTCAGGGACAGCAGGTGCTCTCAAGTCAGCTGTCCAAAGGCAAGAAGCACAATTGATCAACGCCAAGAGCCTCAAGCCGAGTTTTTTTCTGTGAAGCGAGTCAGGGAAGACCACAAATACTGCCGGGATTCTCCCAACATCTTCTCAGGTTTGAAAAGAAGCATCATTCGAGATTGATTTGCAGCGGGTATCAGTTCAGACGGGTGGAGGGCCCAGATCAGGCAGCAGAATGTGTAAATAGAGCCACCGGACGTTGGATGCACTGCGATCATCGAGCTGCGTATTTCGGGTGGGTGCTGAGGGTTCTCACTGCGAAGCTCTTGAAGGGAGACGAAGGCGGTGGAGAGATTAGAGGGTTCCTTGAAGACATGATCACAAAGATTTTAAGTTTTCTGGATTCCGCTTTCACTGTCTATGCCGCTGTGGTCATGCGATGGCGATGGCGGGGAACAGAGATTTGATGGGTGAATGGAATAACGAAGTCCAGGCGATTCGTCAGCCTGCGGTTTTCTGAAATTGGATACTATGGATTTTCGCCTCATAGGATGGGGGTATGACCATGAGTACTACATGTCCTTGACGGATGGGGTGATCTTGGAGTCGAGGGGATAAGACCGTGCGTTGGACAACTCAACCAAACTCGATGTGAGAACCTATTGTGAAGACCCTAATTACAAGATTGCCCATCGCCAACCGTAATGAGTGATAAAGAACAGCTACTCAGCTTTGGCTTCGCACCCGAAAGAGTTGACTGTGAGATCGACCCTATATACTTTGATACCGCAAAGCCTGGCTTGCTGACAACATGGATTGGTGTGTTAGGGGCACTCAAAGCCACAGGTGGACGTGGCCTCCAACCCGCGCTCGACTTCCTTTTCCAGAACGAGAGCAAACCGACACCTTCGGATCTGGGTGGTGTACAAGAACAGAAGACGCAAAGTAGCTCTGCTGGAGCTGATGGGAACGCAGAGGACGACGAGGATGCGGCTGCTATTCGAGAGGTCTACGGTGTGAACGCGACCAGCGGTGCTGGTGGCGAGATCACAGGAGCTGATGTTGCGGGAAGCTCGGGTGTTGTTGCTCAGGTTAGTTCTCGGTGAGCCCTTTCGTTGGGTCACCTTCAGCTCCCATAAGACATTTTCCCTTCTCATGCTGCTTCAAAGTCCATAAAGTGCATACAATGTGGGAAGATCTTTAGGGATACCGGTCTTGCAAACTTTCACGCGGAGAAGTCAGGTCACGATCAATTTGAGGAATCTACTGAAGCTGTGAGTTTTCATACGGGATCGTTTGTTTCTGTGTCATCTAGGATTTCTCAATTATCGCTTAATGAATACTCTAGATTAAGCCTCTGACTGAGGAAGAGAAGAAAGAACGGCTCGCAGAACTTCGGCAGCAAATGCTCGAGAAGCGATCGAAAAAGGCCGTGGAGGAGGCTAAAGAGCAGAAGGCGAACGAAGCACTTCGGAGGAAGGCTGGCCAGGTCAGCTCTCCATGGTTTAATGGTCCTCGAAGAGTATGCTCTGATCTATTCTTCGCTCGTAGGATATGGGTGCAGCACGAGAGGCGATGAAGATCAAGGAGGCGAATAAGGAGGCAGAGAAGCGGAAGCAAGGTTCGTTGTTCTCTTATAGATGAAGGTCAGACATTGAATCGAATACTCACCTCACGCAATCCATCTTATAGAGAAGATAGATGATGCGAAAGCCAGGGCAGCCATCAAGGCGCAGATCGAAGCCGACAAACGAGAGAGAGCGGAGAAGATCGCGAGGGAAAAGGCTCTACGAGAAGGACGTGGGTATCAATCTGGCGAGCAATCATCGACACCGGCGGCACCTGCGCCAGTGGCTGCTTCAAGTGCCGCAGCAGCAAGTACCGGGATAAAAGGGAGCGAATATCCTGAGACGCGGCTACAGGTAGAAATTCTGAGTCAATGAGCATCGAGTTGCAGAAAGCTCAAATCTCGTTGGATCCCCCTTCCTATCGCAGATCCGTCTATCCACTGGTGGTCCAACTCTGTCGACGACCCTGCCAAGCACTGAGAGTGAGTAATATCTTTAGGATTGTCTTTTTTAGCCGCACTTTAAGTCAAGTCGAGTATCTGACCAGATTTCCTTAAACTATCGCAGCTTTGCGAAGCGTGGCAGAGTTCGTTGCTGGGCAAAGCCTCGCATACAACGTTGAATCTGTGTCATTCACGATGCAGTTCCCCAGGTCGGCTTTTATTTGCTTGTTTCGAGGCCATGTATCTCACAAGCGTATTCTCATTTGTACCATGATAGGAAAAGCTTTACACGATCTGATCTTGGCAAGACACTAAAGGATCTAGGGTTGACTCCATCAGCGGTACTGATGGCGACACCCTGATACGCATCGTGTCTCAGTGATGTAGTGCTATGTAAAGGTCTAATGAAATATGGAAATGCCGAAGAAACTCTTGTGGCGCATTAGCTAAGGGCTACATGGAAGAATCGCGATTTCTATTCCTTCGATACTGAGTGTTCAAAGTCGGTCTGCCTGTTTTTGATATGACTCGCCTGCCACTTGTCTTTATATCTTCCCGCTCGCCCCCCTGTCCGCTCTAAAAATCTTTCACGGTGGTGGTGAACATGTGCATACTAACATCCTAATCCGCTCCGCCAGGAAAAGCTGTAAATTTTGCTCGCTTCTGGAAACGCGCCTAATCCAGCAGTTGAAATTAAATGTTTGATTAAAATGTAATTTAAGTAAGCATATTTCGTTTCGACTGCGACAGCAATTCAACTCCTTACCAGAACCTCACGTCTATCGTCGCAGACTGGATGCTGGCACTAGATCTCTTCCAAGGGTCCGCGCCCAAACTATCACAACTGACCTTGCCAGCCGTTTGCCCGAAACGTGGGGACGCCCACCATGAGTGGTCTCTTGACGCTGGATTTGGCCGAACTCGAGGTTTCCCTGCGATACTTCTTAGATTGCCTGCGCACATGCACGGCGCTAGAACAGCTTTCCTTGGGCCAGGTTTTTTTTTATTTTATAGCTGAGTCGGAACCTACGGACAATGTCACGTTCCCGATCCAATTATCCTCGCTGGCATAGATTACGATCCGGAGTACGGGATCCGATGTCGCAGCGAGCATCATCCACGTGGTCGACATCCCGAACTGTATGGGTTTGACATTTGACTGCGGCGATATAGTTTCCCCTCTTACAACGACGTTGGCACAACGTATAGCATCTGCGTTCAAGGCACGGCCTGGCGGAACTATTGAAGTGGAGTTTTGGGACGATACAATGGAGATTACCGTTGATCCTATGACGAATGGGGAGAGAAGCTCCACTTTCACAGTCTCTAGAGACGCCTTCCCTCACTCCCCCGCGACAAGGTGGGCCAACGCTGTTCTTGGTACGGCAGTAGAAGGCATAACTATAAATCAGGACTTCAGTTGTACAAGAATAGATATGGGATCGTCGGAGATTGATTTGCTTCTGCGCATTGCGCAGGACGTCACGGAGCTGGCTATTGTAGTATCGAGGCCGGTGACGGACTTCGTACGCTCTTCAGCATCCTCTCCAATAAAACAAAATATCCAAGAGCTCCGATGGATCTAGGAGGACGTGGGCACGACTAAAACTGAGCCTGCGTCGTGTGGTCGAGTCACGAATGCCTACGACCTCCAACCTTTTGAGCAGTACCGTCCAACTCAAGAGACCAGTACCTATCACCGAGCCCCGAGTGGATTGTGGTACCTGCATGAATACGCACAGTGGAAGAGAATTCAAGAGATCCTTGATCCAGGTAGTAAATGTGAATGGATCCAGGGTGAACTGGCTCCCTACGATGGGTTGGGTAGCGAGAGCGGGTCCGAGTAATCCGAGGCTACTCCACATTTTGAGCGGGGGATATGGTTTGAATCCTTGTAGTATCTGACTATTGCCCAAAACTGGCCAGTTGATCCCAGTGCATTAGTACATTACGATCAGTCTCCGTAATCTAGTTCGTCAATTCATCTCACGTTCTCGCTCGTCTACGTGTGATCATATTTGGGGAGAATGTCGGATCTCATGCTCCGTATTACCATTTAATATACCAACAACTGCGATGAAGTCATAGAATATCGACCGGCAAGTATGTTCTTAGGCGTCTCGCCACATCGATCAATGATGCACAGCGACTGTTGGCAGGGACCCCTCCGCCAGCGGCGGCAACATAACCAGCACGGCGTCTATGATTACTGATACCAGCTCGCAGAACTTAGCCAGCTAGAGAGTGGTAACTTCCTGGATAAACAGGTCCACATCGTATCCGCTAAGCCCTCTCAAAACGATTCTTCACGACAAAGCCAGCAAAATTTGGGCTTTCTTTCGCTCGCGTTAATCTAACAAAGGAAAAGTTTCGTGCGACTGGATGCTTGGCGAGACGCTGAAGAATTTGGGCTGACGCCATCTGTAGTGTTGATCGCGACGCCCTGGCATGCATCGGGTCTGGGTAATGCAGTGCTATTTGAACTTCAAATGAAATGTGGCAAAGCGCTTGTGTCTGATGATGCTTCGGAGAGTGGCTTGTGCTCAACTCCAAACACAACTTATGTAAGAACATTTCGCTCAGGACTGCAGCGTTTCTCTTTCCCATCACCCGTCTTGTCCCCTTGGAAAATGGGGAAGCCGCCCCGCAAAGAAGCTTTACGCTTCCCCAATGCTCTTGCCGCATGCATGAGCAGTTCAGAAGGGGCAAGGTATGAGCCTCAATTTAGATTTTAGAAATGAAACCATGTCGCTTACACAAGATCTAAAGGGTTACTTCCAGCTCTCCATCGTAGATCGAGACGCTTGGACCGAATATCACGGATCTCACCCTGGCGGTGCGTCCCATAGCCATAGCTGGCCATAAACGGATCGCTGAACTGGCTAGGCAACGAAACGCTCTCGTTCTTGTCCATGGCCTTCCGTCGGCACCATCGCGCAAATCTTTATTATTAATTTTGGATCTAAAAGTGTATAAGAGCTGTTTACCTACCTTTTGATGAGCTGGTAAGAACGGGAAATGATATTTTCTTCAGGGTTTGAAAGTCAGTGGTTGGCCAGTTCGGGAGTCAAATTTGAGGTATGGGTACCCTTTCCAGGGCCAAAATGCCCCTCTAAAGACAGTCAGGTGTGGCAGGACCACATGCTAAAACTATTAGACAGAACTGGAAGACATTGATTATGACGATGGGCTGGCCGACGCACTCGAGCAGAGTGCGGATAACTCCGGCCAGCACCCGCCCATACATATCATACCATGAACTACCCAACACCTTGAGCATTCCACCATATATGCCATGGTATGACAGCTATGGCAGGTAATGGCAATACCATTCTACCCCCAACACTACAGGCGTCCGACTATCACCAGGTGCATGAGCACGAGTCCCTCCACCTCCCCAACCCGCTGGACACCGGCATCCATGGTCAACCTGGCGAGACGAAGATTGAGTTGGGTGACGAGTGACCTGGCTTATCGCGATAATGGAAGCACGTCTAGCTACCTTTCACTATATGTATGATTGACGTGAGAGATGGTCGTCGCGTTTCCCACCATAGATAGAACACTTCATGCAGATCGATTTCAGAGAGCTGCACAAGGCGGGGGTTACACGTTCATCTCGCCGGCGGTCATGTTCGACCTAGCACATTTGTAGAGTACGGTCGATGGTGCACGACTGGAGGGAAGGTCGACAGAGCGGTCCGTTGTGATATATCGGTCAAGGTGGGATCGCACGCTTGAGCACGGCCTTCTGGAGAGTGGGCTGTCGCTCTGGTCTGCTACAGCCATCAAGGATCATCGATTGAGCCCATCCTTGGAGTTGTAAAATACAAACGAGAACAACCAACGGATTCATGGTTCAGGAATAGATGAGGATAAGGAGAGCGCTTTATGCCTCGGGCAGGATTGGAGATCGGCGCATGCGCTACGATAGGTTAGTCGGAAGAGCAGGGGTCCTCGTTTCCCACATGGTTAGACTTACATCTCTCACGCTCTTCTGATTCCAGCTGCAAGCCGTTTCTGCAGCCTCCCAAGGGAGCTGTCGCAGCACCGAAGGGCACCGCTGATGCGGCCATCGACGGCAGCAACGCCGAGGAAAAATCCATGACGTGATCAAGCCACCCTGCGTGATATTATAGGAGGTTCGCTAATGCGACGGAGATCGAATTCAGGGTCGCTGGATTTATGCACACCGAAGGTCGTCGGCCGTTTCAACCACCTCACTCTCTTTCATCCGCAGCAGGCTGGGATGCTTTCAAGTGCCAAGTTGGGTCCTACCCACTCCGAATTCTCTGTAAACGACCATCGTCTGAAGAAGCCGTGGGAGTCACATGCATTGGCTTGCAAAGCTTGTCGAAAGCGGAAGAGGGTATGTGCTATACTACCCGTTACCTCTCCTATAAATAAATATCAATCCGCTTCCAATCAGCTTTGCGACAGGAGGAAGCCAGCTTGCGCATCATGCTTTAACGCAGGCAAAAACTGTATCTATAGGGATCGCAAGCCGCGTGCTGCGGTTGAAGATTTGGAAGATGAGTTACAGCGGCTCGAGCAGAAGTATGCTGCCTGCATAGAGACTGCAAGAATTCGTAAAAAGACCCGCAAAAACGTGTCGAAGGTGAATAGTTGAGTAAAACCCTTCCGCTTTCGCGACGTTACTCAATATGCAGCGGCTTGAAAGTCTACCACACACGCTCGAACCCGTCCATCCATAAACAAGGCTAGCACTCTTACAGGTCACTTCTCGATCGCTTCGAGCGTAGATAGTCAGAGTCGTCCCTACAATCCCAGATCCAGTCCACTCCGTTCTGATCCTCCCTTCGGAGGATACCACTTTGACGAGTCCTTCCTCGCCACCCCTTCCCACATCACATGTGCTCCAATTCAGGTATCAGAGGCTTTCCCCGGGCCAAGCCACCCCGAAAGCTCTACGCCCATCAGACCATATCCCGCTCGCGTAACCACCCCCGACCTAAGGATTACCCCGACCACCATATCCGGTCCAGATAGATGCTTGGTAAGAAGTGACTCGGATCATCAGGCTGCGGAAGAAAGAATAGTTGAACAACATGTGCGTCTGGAATCGCCGCTCGGTGGTACTTTGGATCGGTTGGAACCAACAACGAACGAATTGAGGGCCACCAATAGACCGCCCCTTCTCCACCGACGATGTTCACCTCTTACGAGCACTGATATCATCCATGCTCCTACGCTTCACTTCTCTCGAGCGACCTGGTGGGAGTGCCTTATCAATACATACACCACACGCCCCAACGTGGTCATCGCTCGTCGCGATGCAACTGCGGAGATCTCTCGAGATGTCTACACCTTCTTCAAGGACTCGACATTCCTACTCTCATTCTTAAATGTCCCAATATTCTTCGACACATTTTATCATCCCGAGCGTCGCGCGGCAGTCCAACCAGCTCTAGTGCTGAGCGTACTGGCGTGGGCCAAACTAGCACAGTCAAATCTCGATACGAGCCGCAAACAGAGCCTGGAAGAGCGGGAGCAGGCATGGAAGCAAAGTGCGCAGTTGCGGGATCTGGCTCAAGCCTCATTCGAGGCAAGCTACAATGCGGGATGGATAAACTTGCCACTGGCTCAAGCAGCATGGGTGAGCATATAGCGCTTTACTGCCACTCTGATTGCTATCTTCGGGGCCAGCTAATATTGTATCTTTTCTTCACTGATCACCAAACAGATACTGGTCCTGTACGAGATGAGCCCTCACAGAGGGTATGCACCACACCGATTGCAGTCTTCTATTACGCTCTTGGATAACACAATTCGTTATCTTGGCCTCACTACTATCGATGCCAACGATCCTCGCGCATCAACTTTTATTGCCGACGCAGTTCCTGCAATTGGACGACCAACACAGAACGGTGTCGCGGGTCGAGTTTCTCCAACTGAATATAACGATACGACATTCGATCTCCAGGCAACGTTCCGCACGTCGCCTCCTGTGGGGTATCCTTCAACTCCCGGTCCTATCAGGTTTCCAGCGATCGCAAACAACACCTCAGATGATATATGGCACTACCCAATCGATCGGCTGCCTCTCCATCTAAACAGCGCTCCCGACTCGGGACCATCTTCAGGGTGCCCTTGTCAGGCGTTATCCCTCTGCAACACGCCTGAGCTACTTCGTAGCACTCCGTCATGGATGTTTATGCCAAAGTGGGCAGACAACACCAGTTTGGGGGAGATCATGAAGGAACAAGCACGACGCCTCGTATGCAATTCTGTGATCATCCTTGGATCCGATATGATCCCAACGTGGATAGACGGGGTCCCTCGGCTAGACCTCCATATCAGCAGACCCGAAAATGTGAATATCTGACCTAGCCACGTCACCTCGAATGCAACCTTGCCTGAAACGTGTGGGAAATGCCACTAACCTGTCCAATAGTTTGCGCTTTTGTTTCCAGGGGAGGACAACTATTCATCGCTACCGGATGATACGGTTCACTCGGGAAAGGAGTGAGTGCTTCAGATCCACTCATCATCTTCTCGGCGGGTTACCTTGGCTCTTGTACAGATCCAACTGGGCCTTGCAGGCACGCTCAACGCTTATGTGGTTTGCCTACATGAGGCGCTTTTCACCCATCCGTCCGGATCTGCGTTCGTCCAAGGCCATCCCGCCATACGGGGAGGACCTTACGGCGCAAAGCGATGCTGACTTTGCTATGCGAGCGTGGATGGAGACGGTGGCGATTGAAGATGCACTGGATGCCCATACATGTATTGTAGAGCAGTCAATGATGCGCCAGGTCTGTTTTACCTTTGCGCCCAGTCCGAAAACGTTGCGGCCCAGAGTAGCTGACGTCTTTTATACCAAACACTGTCTATAAGACGAGGGAAATAATATTCAAGTACGTTCTAGAAAGACTGGTCTTCACATATATGATATAAACTCTAAATGACACGGCTTTTATCTAGGATTCGGATGCAACTCTCGGGAGGCTTGCGGTATCCTCCATCTCCGGCCCAAACGTCAGTCAAATGACTCATCTTAGTGTACTAACGACATGAGAGTGGTTTGCTCATACACATGAATAATCTAGCGGGGTCAAGTTATCAGGAGTGGGCCGTGAAGCCGCTCAAAAGTGGGGTACGTCTTTCGAATTCCATAGTCATCACATCTACCCCTCTCTGACAAAAATCCCATATGTTGCTGAGGTAGCATACTATGTAGACTGCATGGGCAAAACTTTTCTGGACGGTAGGTGACATGTTCCAAACGCACTCGCTTGAGCTACTCTTATTTCCCGCCTATTGCCCACACCCTAGTCGCCTCTCGAGGAGAAGATTCCCTGATTC
Organism: Tulasnella sp. 332; assembly: GCA_019632285.1. Taxonomy (NCBI): domain Eukaryota; kingdom Fungi; phylum Basidiomycota; class Agaricomycetes; order Cantharellales; family Tulasnellaceae; genus Tulasnella; species Tulasnella sp. 332. Next base: position 7,622 of record WSTV01000252.1, on the reverse strand, counting down.
GCAAGATGCTGATAGCTCGACCTTTCCTAAGCCCTTTGTCTCTTGGACTGATGTCACGGTACGCTGGGTTGTCTTAAGCGTGGTAGCTAGAGCGCTTAATTCCACGCCTGCCATGTTCCGGCATGTAGCGCTTTAGAGCTTTGGAAGCTTGACAACTCGTTGACTCTTGCGATGGACGCTGCAAGGAAGTTCTGGCGCGTTGCCGACTGGTACCAACAGATATGGCCATGTGCAGGTATTGTGACACGTCTTGTTCGCTGGTCGAGGGCCTTTCTAATCCTGTACGCACCATCGTATCTTCTGGCAACTTTTTCCGGGATTAGCCATCCAGAGATTGATCGCAAAAGCGTCGGGCGAGATAGGGTATTCATATACCACTCCAAGCGAAGCGTAAGACATGCCTCTCTCACTGGGTTGATTGAAATACATCACACGGTTTGTGCCTCTAATGTTGACGCCAACAGAATTATTTGATACAGCAGTTTTGATAAAGCTTGTCCAACCGTCAGTTTTTTTCCGCGCCAATTTTAAATATATATAATTCCATTATTCATCCAAGCCCACCTACTAAGTAGACATATAGATCGGGCCTCTCGGATATTTAGGCTACTCACAGTGCATTCATGATAGACAGACCAGCTTCATGAGACGGGAACTCAGAAACGGGCCATTTAGCGGACTGTCCGGGGGTCACTACAGTGCTCCCATCAAGATTTCCTTATCAGAAATGGATGGATATGATTCAACCATACTAAGTGAGGAGTATCCCGAGCTTTTTGGAGCTCATTTACAATACCGACTTAGACTCTGACGGAAGGCCTACGTCAGCAGTTGTCAGATGCATTTCTAAGTTCCCTCTGATAAAGCTAGTCTTCCACCTTAGATGTACTGTGAGTAGCTTAAATATCCGGGACACTCAATCTATATATCTACTTAGTGCGTGGGCTTGGGGGGGAAACGGCCCTATATAATTCGAATTGGTGCGGAAAAAATTCTGACGTTTGGAAAAGCTTTATCGAAACCGCTGTAAGCCGGTGGACCAGTCAGAAAAGCCGTCAAACGGATGGTTTTTCTTGGACCAAAACCACCGCTGATGAGGCAATGTACATACAGCTCCGACTAAGTATCCCCGTTGACGATTGACCAGACCCCCTCTCACCTGTCGACTACGGCGACGCTCGACGCGCCAGATCTAGCGGTGCGGGGATGTCCTGGGGAATGTACAAAGAACGAGTGGGTGACGGTCTACGGATTGCCTGATCCTCCCTCAAACCCAAGTGGATGCCGCAACCAACCAGCAGGCGCGCAGCAGCTTGCAGAAAACTGGACCCAGATTAGTGGACTCAAAGCACAATGTTGCGAGCTCTCCAACGACTTTGTTGATTTTACCGTCTGTGACACCAAGCTTTGGGACGCCTATGACGCGTATCAGGCGGAGGCTGTCGAGCAGATGAGGGTCTTGCACGCACAGGTGGGGATGGTGGAGTAATGCATGAAAGGGCTGGTTGAAATGTTGAAGGAATGTGGAAGAGGAAAGCGAGAACGACGACGACAAAATGACGGTCAACGTGGTAACGGATTGATGGATGGAGGAGGAGTTGCAAGGTTCAGGAGATTACAAGGGAACAGGCCCCTAGGGATAGAGAGATCCTAGCGAGCAAGAGTGATGCAGAGATGCGAATAGATGATAGGTGGTTAATTGCACTCACGTGTTGACCATTGAAAGCCACATGGCGATCGATCGGATAACCGATAGTGGAGAACTCGCCAACCTATTGGAGCTGAGCATGGCGCGAGGTGGCCGATGACGTCAATGATCTTAGGGCGGAGCGGCCAACGCCCCAGAGCGCAGGTCTCAAATTGTTTCGACTCGATTTTCTTTCCAAAGTCAGGTGATTCCATCCCGGAATTATAAGTCAGCTGTCGTTCCTTATGGAGTGGCTTAGACTTCTGAGTGGCCAGACGCACTTGCTCGAGTGAATGCGGCAAACAGGGATGAGGGTGGCGACCTCATGGAAGAAGTGATCACTCAACAAGTATACCTGGGGAGTCTAATCGGTATATGTGTCGGAACTTCCAGCTCTCCCCTGGGACTCACCAAAGATCTTTCTGATTTTGTAGATCCTCTTGGAAGCATAACAGCTAACCTGGCGGTTATACACCTCAATTTGCCAAGTACAACGGCTCCGTCAAAAGTATACCTACGCTAATCCATGAGAAGCCAGTGACCGTTAGTCCCACAATCCCGCCGATGCTTGGCGGAGCGGGAGGATGATCAACGTGCTTCCGAGGATCAACGATATTCGGGGCCATCCATGACATGATCAAGCCACCCGGCACGGGATGCAGACGATTGATCTCAATACGCTCTGTACAACCGCCACTCAGGGAGCTAGTTCTTGCAGGGGATGCTGCGGAATCTGTTAAATGTTGAAGCGGAGATTGACCGAAACCACGAAATACAGGGTCGTTGCATGTATGCATGCCGGCCGACAGGGACGTATGCCAGTTTTTTAACAACTCCCGATCTCTTTCGTAGATCTCACAGGCGCAATACCTACCTACAACATTCTTTGGGATTCGAAACAACTGGCATGTCTTCAAGTGCCAAGTTGGGTGCTTCCCGGTTCGAATCCTCCGCAAAAGATGAACGTCGTCTGAAGAAGCCGTGGGCGCCACACGTCTTGGCTTGCAAAGGCTGCCGAAAGCAGAAACGGGTGCGTGCAACACTACCTACGAAACGGATCCGTTCATCAACCCGTTCCCAAATAGCTTTGCGACAGGAAGAAGCCGTCTTGCATATCTTGCTTGAACGTGGGCAAAAACTGTGTCTATACGGATCGTAAACCCCGTGCTACCCGCGGGGTTGAAGACTTGGAAGATGAGCTCCGGAGGCTGGAACATAAGTACGCTGTTTGTCTGGTGACTGCAAAACTTCGTACGAAGACTGGTAAAGATGAGATGAAGGTAAATAGTGGGGCGGAACACAGGCGTTTTCGTGGCGTTACTCAAAATGGACCAACTTAGAAGTGTCCCATAACCGCTCCAATTCGGCAGTGCTTGAAAAAGGCCAGGTCTCTCACAAGTGGATCGTCAAATGCTTCGAGCGTGTGTGGTCGAAGTCCTTCCGACAATCGCAGATCCAGTCCACCCCATGCTGATCCGCCGTTCGGAGGATACCACTTTGACGAGTCCTTCCTCGCCACCCCTTCCTATATCATATGTGCTCCAGCTCGGATACAAGACGTTTCTCCTGGGTCGAGTCACCACGAAACCTCCTCTACGCCCACCGGACCATATCCCACCTGCACCCTCACTCCTGTCCTGCGGGTCACCCCTGCAGTCATATCCAGTATCCCAGATGGATACTTGGGAATACTTCATTCGGACCAGGCTGTGGACGAAAGACCAGCTGAACAATGTCCGAAATCGCCACCCGGGTATCCTTCGGGCAAGTGGGAACCGAAAACAAACGAATCGGAGGTCACTGACAACGGGGCTCCCAACCTTCACTTGTTTCATCATTCATCCGTACCAAGCACTAATATCACCCAGGCTCCTACCCTCCACTTCTCTCGGGCGACCTGGTGGGACTGCCTTGTAAACACCTACACTGCTCACCGTGACACCATCAGCTCTCGCTGCGACGCAATTGCGGAAATTTCTCGAGATGTTTATGTTTTCTTCAAAGACGCGACGTTCTTACTCTCGTTCTTAAACGTTCCGACGTTTTTCGACACCTTCTGTCATCCCGAGCGCCGTGCGGCAGTCCAACCTGCCCTTGTGTTGAGCATATTGGCATACGCCAAACTAGTGCAGTCGAATCTCGATACGAGCCGTGAACAAAGCCTGGAAGAGCGGGAGCGGGCGTGGAGGCAAAGCGCAGAGTTGCGCGATCTGGCTCAGGGCTCTTTTGAAGCAAGTTACAATGCGGGTTGGGTGGACTTGTCTTTAGGTCAAGCAGCGTGGGTGAGCATACGGCACTTTACTGTGACTACACGACCTTTCTGTCTTCCAGGCCACCTTATACCCTATCTTGTCTACGTCGATCAACACACAGATATTGGTTATATACGAGATGAGCCCACATAGAGCCTATGCATCGAATCGACTGCAGTCTTCTGCCACACTTCTAGACAACATAATTCGTCATCTTGGTCTCACTACCATCGACGCTAACGATCCTCGCGTATCGACTTTCGTTCCCGACGCAGTTCCCACAATTGAAAGGCCAGTACGGAACGGTGTCGTGGGTCGAGTTTCACGAACTGAATACGACGCCGCGACATCCGATCTCCAGAAAATGTTCCGCGCATCGCGTCCCGTAGGGTATCCTTCAATTCCCGGTCCTGTCAGGTTTCCCGAAATCGAAAACAACACTCCAGTGGATATCTGGCACTATCCAGTCGATCAACTGCCACTCCATCTAAACAGCGCTCACAGTTCAGGACCTTCTGTAGGATGCCCCTGTCAGGCGTTATCCCTCTGCAACACGCCTAAGCTACTTCGGAGCACTCCGTCGTGGATGTTCATGCCGAAGTGGCCGGACAACAACAGCTCAAGTGAGATCATGAGGGAGCAGGCACGACGCCTCGTTTGGAGCTCTGTGACCATCCTTGGTTGTGATACGATCCCAGCGCAAGCAATCGGCGTTCCTCGGTTGGATATCCATATTAGCAGACCTGAAAACGTGAGTGTACGATCTAGTCGCATCCAGTCATACCCAGCAAGCCTTGCTCGCAGTATTTGAGAAGCGTCATTAACCTGTTCAACAGTTCGCGCTTTTGTTCCCGGGCGAAGAAAACTACTCGTCGCTACCAGGGGGTGGTGCGGGGCACTCAGGAAAGGAGTGAGTGGTCCGGGACCGCTTATCACCTCAGCAGATGACCTTAAATTTTATATAGATCTAACTGGGCATTGCAGGCGCGCGCGACCCTGCTTTGGTTTGCCTGCATGAGACACCTTTCGCGTGGGCGTCCAGCTTTACTGGTGTCCGGATTATCCAGGCCCATACTGTCACACCAAGAAGAAATTGCGGCGCAAAGTGATGCCGACTTTGCTATGCGAGCATGGATGGAAACGCTGGTGATCGAAGATGCTCTGCGTTCCCACACGTGTATGATAGAGCAGTCGATGATGTGCCAGGTCTGTCTCACCTCCGCGCCCGGTCCAGACACATTGTGGCCCGGAGTAGCTGACATCTTTTATGCCAAACACTACCTGTAAGGTGAGGGAGATAATATTCAAGTACGTCCTAGAAATGCTAGTTTTCATCTCTATAAGTCGAACTCTAAAGAGGTATTTGTTACCCAGAACCCGGATGCAACTCTCAGGAAGGTTGCGGTTTTCTCCATCTCCAGCTTATAAGTTAGTCGAAGGATTTATCTCAGCGCTTTGGGGACCTGAGAGTGGTCTGCTCATTACGTGAACAATATAGCTGGGTCAAGCTCTCGCCAGTGGGTCGCGAAGCCGCTCAGAAGTGGGGTACGAATCCTGTTTTCATTGCATTCACGCGGGATCTAATATTTCATACATCCTGGGCTAGCATACCATGCGTATTGCATGGGCAAAACATTTCTCGATGGTGAGTAATATCTTCCAGGGGGACTCGGTTGAGCTACCCTCATTCGCCCCATTTCTTGCCTTCACGTCAGTTGCCTCTCGAGGAGAAGACTCGCTGAGTCGCAAGATGCTGATATGTCGACCTTTCCTAACCTTTTTGTGCCATGGACTGATGTCACGGTACGCTACGCTGGTCTTGAACGCGAACGTGGGAGGTAGAGCACTGAACGCCCGGCCCGCCGCGTTTCTATCTCACATGTAGCGCATTGGGACTTTGGAAGCTTGATGACTCGCTGACTCTTGCAATAAAAGCTGCAAAAAAGTTATGGTGCGTTATCGACTGGTACCAACAAATCTGGCCGTGTGCAGGTATGTGACACGTCTTCTTCGCTGGTCGGGACGCCATTTCTAATCCCACATGGCACTATCATCCTTTCTGGAAATTCCTCCTTGCAACAGAAACCCAGATATTGAGGGCAAAGGCGGCAAGCGAAATGGAGGATTTATATTCCGGTCTAAGTGAAGCGTATGATATACCTCTGCCGTTGGGTTGATTACAATACGTGGAAATGAGTTGTGCCTTCAAACGCAATCCTTTGACGAACCGGTGGATCAGTTGGAAGAGTGTCAGCCATACGGGCTTTCTTGGACTGGAAACTATCGTTGATGCAGCCATCCACAACGGCGGTTGAAATGCATAGAACTACAACGATCTTCCTTGATGGTAGACTGAAGCTCCATTTACAATGCGCATCTGATTTGACGAGCGAAAGAGGCTTTCAGAATGTGGTTGCTTGAAGTACGAATGCCGAGACCAAAGTGTGCTCCATAGGTAAGGCAAGCGCTGCCGATGTCTGAACCCGGAATTGTCATGAGACAACTGACAACTACGTGGTGATTGACCGCTGCCAATGGCCCTTTTGGAACCCCAGGAGTCCGTGGTTCGTCGGTCTGTCACGTGTCAAGCAAACACAAACAAGACCCTGGCGGATATTTGGCACAATCCAATAGATCAACTGCCGTGCATTTGAACAGCGATTACGGTGAAGAACCTTCCAGGATGACCCTGTGAGGAATTGTTCCTCTCCAAATCCCCCGAGCTACTTCGTAGCAGTCCGTCGTGGATGTTCATGCCGAAATGGTTGGACAACACCAGCTTAAGAGTGATCATGAGGGAACAGGCCCAACGGGCCGTTTGGAGCTCTATGATCATCATATAGTCTAATATAACCCCAATGCAGACAAATTGTCTTCATCGATTAGATTTACATCTCAATAGACCTGAAAACGTGAGTATGGAAGTCATATCTTGGTAATTATGCCCGCGGTGCCTAAAACACGGTATATACCTGTTCAATAGTCTGCGCTTTTGTTCTCGGGAGACGAAAACTACTCCTAGTTACGGGAGGTTGACAAAGTGCACTCGGGAAAAGAGTGAGTCATTCAAGTCTACTCATCCTCATCTCAGCGGACTGACCTCGACTGTTGCGCAGATCCAACCGGGCTTTGTGGACACGCTCGACGCTACTTTGATTTGTTTGCATGTGACACATTTTATTTCGCCGACAGGCTTCATACTGCGATGACATGAATACTGCCAAAACGATACGAATTTTGTTATGCGAGTATGGATGGACATAGTAGCGGCAGAAGATGCTTTGAATGCCCATACATGTTATACCAAGCAGTCAATGATGCGCCAGGTCTGTCTCACCTCCACGTCTGGTCCAAAGACATCACTAACTGACACCTTTCCTCCCTACGTGTCTTCAAACAGACCAAAGAGATGATACTACAGTACGTCCAATGGGTGCTCAGTCCTCCCATATATGATTCGATCCCTAGTGGATATCGCTCTTTTTTAGGATCCGGATGAAACTCCCAAGAGGCATGTGGCTCGCTTCATCCCCAGCTCTAACGTCAGTTGAACGATTTATCCCAATGTATTGGGAACTCGGTAATAGATAGCTCATTGATGGAGACGATTCAGCGAGGGCGACGTCTCGCGACGGGATCGTGAATCCGCTCTAGAGTGGGGTACGTCTTTTGAATTCCGTTGC
>WSTV01000251.1:8373-40951 GCA_019632285.1 Tulasnella sp. 332 | reverse complement strand
AGCAATCTACAATACAACGGCGTCTATGTTAAGGTTGTGGGTCACGAAGATGCGATTCGTTGGAGCCTCTTGGGGAGGAAAGTAGTGCCCACTGAAGGGAGGGACGGGGAGTAGACATCCAGCGCTTTCTGCTACCGATTGTGGTGCTGTCTTTATGTTTGTTTTATGTTTATTTTTTTTCGTGTGAGAACGGGTGGGAACTTGCTTACCGAGCGAACGGCCACTAGTCAATAAGACCGTGTTTTCCGAACAGTGAGGTTTGACTCACTAAACCTCCCGTTGTGGCCTTATTCCAAGGGATAGACCACAGGTATTATCCCGCCTCCTGCTACCAGCACAGGAGGTTTAAATCAGAGCCTGCTCTGAGTGGGAATGACCCCACATACCCCAAGTGTGCCAGTTTAGTCGGCACCGTGATCCAGGGGAGAAAGTATTGGTACCAATTTAATGGACTTGCCTTCTCCACCATGGGTACGATCGGTAGAACTCATATAGTAATCATCGTTCTGTTGTCTTTTTGATCTTGCCGCTTTGGAGGAGCATCGGAGAGGTATCAATCACAGGAACAAATACTCTCAAGTAGATGTTCAAGGTGAGTCACTCGTCGTCTTCTGGCTTCACCCATCTTGAGTTACGGTATGAAAGGTTTGCCTGATTTTAAACCAATGTCTGGATTGAACAGAATGTCTCACGATTCTACGTAGCAGATAGCAAAATTGGGCTGAATGATCACTTGCCACTGTACGCCTCTCACCATGCGACAGACATGTTCTCGATAATTCCAAACGAGATCTTGTCCCTCATCTTAGAACTGGCTCTCGTAGCTGAAAACCCGCCGTGTACCGATCTCAACGTCACCAAAGCATTCTCCAAACGTACCCCACTTCAGTATGCGCGCTCTGCTACCAAGCTTTCGCGTGTTTCACGGCTTTGGAAGGATAACATCTCGTCCATCATTAAGTTGAAGGGGATGGTCGGATTCGGAATGAAAGATACAACCGTGGAGAGATTCGAAAACGAGCTCGTGAGGACATCGGCGGTATCCCCACGGCTATCAGTCCAGATGGAACACAGTGATCGGCAAAACGATGACCTGCTCTGTGATGTTCTCAAAGTCATCGGAACTTGGCTGCACAAAATACAAGAGCTGGACCTGAGGGTCCTTAGCTTGGAGATGTACGAAGACGCGCTCCAAGACCTCGCCGACGAGGCCGAAAGCGAACAGCACTCGTCTCCCGAACACGCGCTAGAGAGAGCACGAATTCACTGCTCAAAGGGATTCGTTCTGGCTGGAGAAAGTACCCAGTTCCTTCTTGGGAGTCTCGGAAGGCTGGATGTGTTCAATGTATTGTGGTATGGTTGGGATGGCTGGGCCATTGAAGATCTTCGGATCGGATGGGGAGCGGCCGGAGTCGAGTGGGACTGGATCTTGCGCCTCTTCGGTCCTCAGAAGAAGCTCTGCCGACTCCGTCATCTAGAAGTGGCGTCACACACGCCAATCAAAAACAGCCCGGAACTCGTACCGCTTGAGGTCCCATGTCTCAAGACCTTCAGAGCTGCTCTTCGCGGACAGGATATAGGCATCCTTCTTGGGCTGGTGAGGTCAAAGGAGGTGCTCTCTCTCGATCTGGATACACCTTCCTGGCTGGAAACCGACCTTCCTTGGGGTGCAACCGCCTTCACCAGCTTGGTTGATAACGGGAACGTTGTTGGCTCGCTGACTCTTCGCGGCGGCGCCTGGTTGAATACAAGTACAGTCCGCGATATCGACTTATTCCTGCGGGCCGTTGCGCCGCACCTTCGAAGTCTGACGATGGCCGACGAATGTCTACCGACACCTTCGATGCTTGAATGGCTCCCGGAACTTAAATCACTAAATAGTCTCACGTTCAAGAACACGCTGCTCCGGACGACTGCTATATCCGATCTTTCAAGATCACTCAGTATTCATACATCACATATTCTAAACTTTACGCTCGAAATCCGCGACTGTAGAATCAGAACGTCGGAAGGAGGCTCGGCAAAGAAGGTCATGGGAGCGTGTGTTGCGAAAATCATCTGGGAAGGAAACGAGGAGATCGGACTGCCAGAGTTAGAGTCTTTCGAGATATGATGGTGTTCTACACATGAACATGAGCTCCAGTAGATTTTGGCTCTCATCCGTGATGGCTCCTCGCCGGTCCTGCAGCAAAGCGAATTTCTCAGCTCCGTGAGTGGGAAATCGCTTCGGTACATCCACTGTAGCATGGTCCTCAGTTTGGGAGTCTTGCTACCGTTAGATTTAGAACTGCTGTTCTTCGGCGCTGTCGGCCCATTTGAGCTAACAAGGCTCGATAAGTTCACTGTCACTTAGGCACAGCAGATTGTAGGGTCATTTAGTAGTTATCTTTGGAGTGGGAAGGTTGTTCGAAAGCTCTCTCTTGGCAACAGTACTTGGTCGATGGCCACGAAGCTGAAGACAATCCTCACATGCCTTGCACTGGCAGATGGATCCCTTCCTCTACTGTCCGTCTGGCAGCAGGTGCGGTTACTCGTCTCGCTAGCCACGACAAAGGTCAGGTCCAAGCTTCTGTTACCATCTGTAGCCCTGAAGACCGCTCCGTCCCCTTGTCGGAGGGTCTACCCCCCTGGCTTCGCATCACTAAACGAACAGCTCACAGCCACTACTGATTTGTGTTACAGGATGAATTTCCCTGACTGGATGTGACCAATGAACATCAGAATTGGAGGCACTGAGACAGCAAGTTCAAACGTTCTTGGTTTTCAGATCAAACACGTCCAAACAAATCCATATCTCGAATGAGGTAATCTTCGCGGCTGGCCCCATGGTATCCAGTTCTTATGGTGATGCGGAGCCATGGTGGAAGACGTATGAAACATGAAGACAGTATGGGGAGGGGAAAGGGGCATAAAGGAGCTCATTCACAGCCAGGCTCGCCACCCTAGATGCAATGTAGTGAGAAAGGATCCCCAGTGCCTGGTTTGTTGTGGGGCGTACCGTGGTAAATTTTGCCAAGATTATTGATATCTGTTGCTTGGGCGATGAGCTCGTTCACGTCATGCGAGACACTGAGGCTGTTATTTAGCTTCTTCGCAACTGAGGTCAGGGCCCGCTCAGCCTGTTTCTCCACCGCGTCGGTTTCTGCTATGGGCCGTCTGGTCTGATGTGCACCAAGATGCGTCGTCGTCGTTGTATCAGTTCCGGCATGCGTGTCTGCTGTTCGAGCTGTGCCCTCTTTCGACGTGTCTGTCTCCTGCTGCTTGCGTCTTAGCTTGAGGGGGTGGACAGTCCTGAAGATGATTGGTCGTCATCGTCAGGCTAATTATGACCCGGTCATCAATCGACTTACCATGAGTAGAGAGGATCTGTCTTGAAGACGCTAAGGACAGTCATAATCACATCCGAGTCCTTCCGGAGCACTCGAAGTGTCTCCTCCGAGCAGCGCCGAAACACCCCCTCCGTGCCCGAGCTACCAAGACCGTCGACCATATCCCGTGTGAGTCGAAAGGGTACTAACTCGGGGATCGGTAGTTTCCGGCCCTAGAGGGATTATGTGTTAGAATCTTTGGGAGGGTGACAATACGCATCAAGCACCTGATCAAATGCAATACCAAGATCGATATGCACAACCTCACCAGTCTCCTTTTGTAGTAGAATGTTAGACGTGTGGCGATCCCCCAGTCCGATCATATGACCAACAATGGACGTTGTTGCAACACTCCTCGCGTAGTTGATCCTCATACCGAACCATGACATGGGCAGTCTGGACGCGTTGGTGAAGAAGTGACGCATGACTGGCTTTAACCTGGAACAAATCTTGACATAGGTGCGCACGACGTCCTTCTTTTGAGCACGAGCCTCAATCATCTCCCGAGCGGCTTTCTGGTCAGAAAGATCATTCGGACGAAAACTAGTAAATGGTGATCCAAGTCCCATTGTTAGAATTGGACTCACGCTTACTCCAAGAGGGATAGGAGCCTTACGTGGTATGTCCGTGATCTAACCAGTACTTCAGCGGCATGGTAAGCGGCACAAATTCTATGATGCCAGCCTGAGGTGCGAGAGGCAATACTTTGTAGGTATTGACCCGGAGGTCCCTGTTCTTCGTTTGTCGATCCTTTGCGAGGAGCGTGTTGACGAGTTCGAAGACTTGTTCCATCACAGCGTCTTGTCGCATGTCATCATCACCCTGGCCTTTGTACTACTCATGCAGACATTAGTTAGAGCAACTTACAGTGTATTTTACCTTGGGATGCGTACCAGTTGTTTTTTCCACTCGCCATCTGAGCCTTGACATTTGGTTACCTTGGGAACATTGACTCCGCCGGCGGTGGAGAACTTGGTATCGAAACGTACCAAATAAACAAACGCGTCATATTTGCCGGTGGGATCCGCCGCTAGTTGGTCGGTAGCAACCGGAACTTGAACATTCCTTATCCTCCTGATCTTGACACTGGTCGGCATGTCCATGTCAAGATTACTGACAATCTTTTTTCCATCCAGATAGTACTTTGCCCATTCGAGATAGGCGTCACAGACATCCTCTAGGGCCTGAGCTCGATCAGCGGATGCCGGATTGGCTCGAAGTTGTCTAAGCATCTGTTGAGCCGCGTCTACCCGGTGTGTATCCAATTGAGGATCGGAAGAAGGAATGACGCCGCCACGAGACGGCCTGCCCCTGCTTGTCGTTCCACTAGGGAAAGGAGCTTGCGCACCCTGGCTGAGAGAAAATAGCTGATAGAACGTATGGAACGTGTGTTTACTGATGAGGTCCCGCATGATCTTCTCCAGGGTGATCTGACCTTCATGCTGCTCGGCGTTCGATAAGCGACTTGATAGTTGGTGTGACATAAAAAGAAACTTGTGGCTTGGAATGAAGGTGAGTGCTTTTCGAACGGCTAGGTTGAGGCGATCATCTTTGAAATTATCAAACCACAATGAGCATAAGCGGATGACGGTGTTCGAGTCGTCCCCTTGCTTTGAGATTGTTAAACACCTGGCGAACATATCGATTGCTTTTTGGAGGAAGGTTTGTGAGGTATTGTGGTGTTCGTTGTACTTGTCTTCGTACTCTGCGAGCTGATCCCGGGACTTCTTGAGCTGACCACTGAATGACTTCCATTCCGGGTGGCCACCGGACAACTTCTGCATCTCTAGTTCGAGTTGTTGAACCTCCGCGCTCATGTCATGAATATTGCCTCTGAGAGTTGCCGCATCCGAGGATAAAAACAGCGTAAGGTATTGCTGCTCTGCGAACGCCCCGAAGCGATGAAATATCTCAGCTGTCTCGGCAGGAGTGGTCGAGTTGATGGAATTAGACCCAATGCTCCGTACGGCCTTGTCAAAGTACTTTTGCTTTATATCAACCGGCTTTTCAAGTGCGGCGTGTGACGTCCACTCGCCCTGTAATGCCATGTGTTAGTGCTTGCACGAACCGCGTACATTCAGGTAACTTACCAACTGAGAGAGCAAAAACGGCCAACGCTGAACAACCTCGTCATTTTGTATGGACTTTGCCATGAGGTTACGTAGATGGTCCACAGCTATTTTGTGTTCACTTTGCATCCAGAGTACCGAGGCGAACTCGCACTCTAGACCAAATGAGGACACATCGTTGGTGGAAAGCTCCTGAGCCCGTTGGAGTGAGTTCAAAGCCAGCTGGGCTCGGCTGTTGTTTCTTGCGGCCTGGCCCAGACGAATCAAGCAAGACTGTTCGGCTTCTATGAAAGACAGACCCAATTTGGATGGGAGGTCGCCTATTTGGGATGCTGCCTCTTGTAGCCTTCGAGAGCGCAGGAAAGATATTCGCGTCGCCATGATGTTCTCGAAGTCCTGAAAACTAAGCTGGCGTCAGGAGAAACTTCTCAGGTACAAGCTGAATGAACGCACTCAAATTCAAGAGACAGATCTTTATTATGAATATCCCGCATATAGGCATCTGGGTCCTGAAGCATCGAGTCCACCCTTTTGCGCAAGTCACCAAGACACATCAAGACCCTGATGGACTCTTTGATTCCAACCATATCTTCGTTTCCTAACACTTTGAGGTGGGACATCTGCTCTCGGAGCAAGTCACCCAGTGTTCCCCGCATATTCTCCATCCTCCGTTCCCGATGCACCGCCTGTAGTGCAGTGTACAATGCGGCGCCGGCTCCACGCCTCTGGGGGGCTGGAGGTAGATCCCACCGTTCCGTGCGCCATCCCAGAGTGTATGCTAGTTCAGAGGATTCCGTCGAAGAGTTCGATGTATCGGAGGACGATAGCATCTGAAGAGCCTGCTTGTCGAAACCGAATGAATGCAAGGCTCTGACCACGTCGACAGGACCTCCAATACGGTCGCCCTTAGCCTCGTACGCGGCACCGTGGAACTGGAATGATTTGTCCCACTGCGATTCGTGCCTGAAGCGATGTAGGAGGAAGTCGCGCACGTTTTTGCTTTTGATGCCGTAGAAGCCGTCTGGTTCCTCGATATGACCGTAGATCGCGTATTGAATGCCTTCTGCTGCTGTGTCGTAATCCTCGCGGGCGCCTTCTGGGATATGTTCTGATGCAAGCTCTAGGAATAGTAGGGCCGTAGTATAAGCACCACAGGCATTTGCCGCGTTAGCTAGCAGCAAGTAGTCGAGCTCAAGCCAGTCGGCGTATGCCAAGGGGTCTGATTGACCGGGTGGTAGAAAAAATCGCAGATGAAGGACAACGTGAATGATAGATCGTTTGCTTTGAATGGCTGCTGGTCCGTACTGGAGGATCCGGGCGAAGTAATGACTGAGAGCTCTGCGGGAGCGTCCGTCATCATCTGCTGTCTCGAGAACGCATCTAGTCAGTACAGGTAGTGCTTCTTCGGCAAAAATGCGATTGTTTCGCAAGGCTTCTAGGATCTGCCCAAAGAACAAATCCTTCGCAGCTAAAGACTCGCTCAAGAGCAGCGATAGACTGGTTACCCAGTCGTCGAAGTTGGCTGATGTTGAGGTGTAGGTGTTGGTTGAAAGTGCTTCAAGCGAACGCGTCTCCGGCTGTGTTGCTGTCGCAGGGAACGCACCCAAAAGTTTGATCTCGCTGTAGACTGCCTTCGCAGCTTTAACTCCCTCTGGCGTATAGCCTGTATTCAGCACGGCTCGTAGAGTTCTGTAAGCTAGGTTTACTGTCGCCGTAATGTCGGAAGATAGCATTTCGTGCAAGACAAGCACGAGGTATTGTTTGGGGTCGGAGGTGAAGGTCATCCCTGCTGCACCAGGAAGCATAGGGCGCATTCCGAGAGAGGGGGTGGTGGAAGGCTCGTCTTCGACTGTTTCCATCCGTCCCCGGCCTCGGAATAGTAAATCAACGAAGGCGTCGACGTCGTCGTCCTGCAGGTCTTGGATCTCCGGGAGACATGCCTTCAATGCCCAGAACTCATCCGAGATAGACTGCTTAGTTTGCACCGTCTGAAGCCTACGAGCAATCCTGAACTTGCCGACTCTGATCCCAGGGCTTGTGAGACTATTCAGGGCGTTCGCATGAATGCCGAGATCTATGAGCATGTCGGACAGAGAGCCTTTGAGCGGCCTTGGCCACACCATCAGAACGTTGACCAGGTATGGTCTGAAAGTATCTGATGTGAAGCGAGTCATGCGGCCTTCAATCCACTCGAAAAGATCCTCTCCCAGGGTCGACGTTGCTTCATCCCTCGCACCAGTGAATTTAGATGCAGTCTGCCCGATGCTACTTAACACATCCATAAAGCCCGTGAGGTCTGGCAAATTCGTTTGACTGTATCGCTCCAGGCACCAGTCTAAGATTGACTGTGCAGCGCGAACGAGATCGAGGTGCGTAAGCAAGGAAGCAGCGCCTCTCGCAAGCGTGCGTAGGAGGACTAGACTCTTGAACTTAAGCTGGTTTCTGGCCACGTGAAAGCAGAGGGCGTTGACAAGTCGGAGTTGTTCATTTAACAAGACGCTGTTGTTGATTGTGGCGAAGAGTTGATGAAGGACGTGATAGGACATTGCCGTCAGGGTCGGACTGATCGCTCCTGCTGGGTCCCGTGTCACGAAGCTTTGAAGCCACTTCAACGCACGAGCGACCACAATTGCACCGACCGCAGGAGGATTTGGGATATGCATCGCAAAGTCGTCATTCGTCCGGAACCTGGTCAGGTGTGAGAAAGTGTTGGCCGCTTCCTCGTCTTCCACCGTTTTCAACGCTTCACAGATGGAGCCTTCGGGAGAACAGTCGGCCTCGTTGAAAAGCTTGACAACGCTGCACACAATGCGATCCCACATACTCCGGATAATATCCCGAGGGTCATCGTTCGTAGAAAGGGCGGTCAAGGTGCACACAGCGGACTCGAGCGCCTCATCCTGCGATGGACCAAGCACAACCTTCCCATCCGGTAATGGCCTAAGCTCGTCGATGTAGAACGCAATGCGGAGCGCAAGAACATCTGAAAGGACGTCAGAAAGAGCTTGTTGGTGACTCCTGCCCGTTTTATCCATGTACTCCAAAGCGAAGCGTTGTCTGAACACGTCTTCTTGGTCCGCGTTATGTCCGATGCGCAAACAATAAGTGGGACAGATGAGAGGAAATGACTGGACGATCAAATCCCTTCGTGTTTGAAAGCCCAGGAGTGCGGGAGGTAACAGCGTAAACTCCATCCCGTATTTGAATGTCGCTGCGGCAATGTTGGACGCGAAGGCTCTGAAGAGTGCTGAACGGTCAGCGAGACCCATACGGACAGCTGACGACTCTAAAAGCGACTGAAGCGGAGCGAGGAACGTGTCCGTATGGAAGATGGTCTCCAGTAGGTTCCAATATGGCGCACGACTGAGGGACGAGTCTATGACCATGAAGTTGCACAGGGAGAGGAATCGAGTGAGCATATGCTCTGGCCTACAAAGACAAATCACATTGACGTTTGTTCATTCTGGCGATCGATCGGCTTACCTGCTTGGTTGCTTAGTGTATCTCTGGAATACCGCGTCGTATGACTTCTTGGGTGACTTCATGCCTTGAGAGGACAATACATCCAAAGCTCGAGCATTGGTTACAGCTACCCGTAAGCGGACCCTAGCGTCCACATCCTCTGTCATGCTTGCCATGATAACAGATGCTGGAGAGACGTCTTCTTCTTCTCCCATTTCGTCGTCTTCGTCCGGGATTTTATGCAGCATGGTTTGTTCCGGATCGCGTGCTACGTAGGCGTCGAGGAAACTGGCTAATCGATCTCGAACTCGCCACGAAGGCATCTTGTTGGCCAAAACTAATTCACACAGCCATACGCAGAGCGTGTTCACGCTGTGCCGCGCATCAGTCTCAAGGGGATCCTTGGAATCTGGGCTCAGGGATCGCCACTCGTCCATAGTAGATTCGAGGAAATGGATAAGGAAAAGTTGGAGCGACTCGCTGTGAGCGTAAGCGTGCTGTTGAAGGATGTTGAACCAGCTCAACGCGGCTGTCAAGTCAGATAAGGCGAGAGAGAAGTTTTTCCGTCGGATTCCTTCACAGAACGCATGCCCCCATTGTATGAATCGCTCCTCCTGTCCTTCTTCCAACAACCAGTCGATGACGATTTGGTCTGTGGGTGGCTTTTCGCCTGGGGCAAGAGATTGGCATGTTGGTACGACAAGGAGACGAACACAGATCGTAATGGCCGTATCGGCAGATCTCACTCGCGCAGATGTGATGGCCCGTCTGGCACCAATCTGAGGGTCAGTGTGACCAAAGTCATCATCCTCGACGCTCGCCCAGTTTGTCGCTGGCGAGTCAGGACCCTCAGAGAGGAAGTCGTTAACAATGAGCTGACGGACCGCATCTGTTAAGTCCAACAGTGAAGCATATTTCTGTGGGTTAGGAATTGGATTCTCTCAGCTAAAATAGCAAATAAAGAAGGAGAAGAAATATGACTGACTAATAGCTCCTGCCACAGTAAGCGCTGTGCCTCTGAAGGCTGCCCAACGCCATACACCCGGTCGTCTTTCCGCGCCTTTAATAGCGCTAATGTCTCCTTCCTTAGCCCAGTAGCATTACCAGGATCAACCATCACCTCACACGACGGCATCTCTCGAGCACCATCTCCTACTGTGACGAGAGGTTCCAGAACCTGTAGTACCACCGCGAACTTCCGCAAGTTGTGCACGCGACCAGAGAGAAAGGAAAGCACGTGGATGATCAGCTCGTACGCACGGCGAATGAGTTTTACGTTATATCGAGTGCCATTGATGTTGAGTGAGATCTCGAATAGTAGGGCGAGGACCGCAACGTCCAACGTGGAGCGGATCTTTAGGTACGTATTGCTCGACGCGACATCTAGCGCCTGTTCCAAGATCGTCCAGAGTTGTTCTACGGACTTGGACAGCAGCGAAGTGCACTTCTTCTCCGTTGATGACGGCATGCCGTGTTCGCCTCCTTGACTCGGCGGTTGTGTGAAGTCGGAAATCGTCGGGAGTGTTGATGGAGCGTTGGGGAATTGAGGCTTCGATGGTTGTTTCTCATCGATTGCGGCAAGCGAGAAGGCCGGTAAGACACTGTCGAAGAAGTACCGCCGAATCGGGTCCACTCGTTTGTATTCTATCATCCACTCGACCACAGGCGAGTCGGGGAGGAGTATCTCACAATTTATCTCGCTCTCAATCGCCAACCCACACACCGCTTCTAATAAGTGTAGGATGTCGCATGTTGCGAATGGCTCTACGTGCGAAGGTTTTCCGGCAGAGATGTCGGCCACCGTCCAGCTCTCGGCAAACCAAGCAAGGACCTGATCCCCAAGGCGGAGCGAATGCGTTCGTACGTCCTGGCTCGCGATGCGGAGCACTTGGGAGAAGAAGGCGCAGACTGAGTCGTAAGGCGCTGGCGGTCCTTGCACTATTAACTCTCCAGTCATTCGCTCTGCCGAGCTCAGGACGTCGCTCGCGGGGAGCTTGTTCTGTAGAAGTAGTACGTGCATCAAGTGGCATGCGGCCCGGCATACGACCGGGTTGCTAATCCTTCGAGATGCCAACATCCAGACATTCGTCCAATCGCTCAGGTTTGAGCTGTCGCTGTCAACAAGGGGGTCGATAGAGGGGCGAAGGTGGGGAGAGTGAACCACGGCAGCAAGGCAGATGAATGCCCAGACTTGAACGAGCCCATCCTCATGAATCAACATGTGTATCAGCTCCTGGGTGACAGCGGATTGCTGCTCGGAAGTCATTTCGCCCCAATGACGATCGATGAAAAACAGGGTAACTTGAATTGGGTATATTCGACCGTCATTGGAGGCGTTAGATGAGGCTCGCTTGAGTAGCGTGAGAAGGGGATCTCGTGGATCGAGCTTCTGTCGTTTTCGGGGACTCATGATATCTGACGACTGCCCTCGGGGATCGTAAGACCGCAAGAGCTAGAGAAAGGATTAGGAATAATAAGAATGAGTTGGGCGGACTCATGCGTGTAATCATGTGCATACTTGAGAAATGCAATCGGCATGAGCTTCGAGACAACACCACACAAAAGCATGCTGCGACTCAAAGTTGAAGCCATACTGGAACGTCCCACCCTGGAATGGCTTTGCTTCCTTCCCTGGAGTTTTATGTTGCATCAATCGTATGGAATCCAAAGGCAGCGGCCGTATCGGAATGCCATCGCCAATCCTTTTCCACGTCACGTCCAGGTCCATAGTAGATAATATGCTTCCCGAAACCAAAAACGGAATGAGAATCCGGATCGCGACCAGGAGACCCTCTTTCATGTTCTTATTTCGTGCGTGATCTTTCCCCCAGTGGGTAAGAAGCTCGGGGATGATCTCTGCTGCGAATGGGACCAGCAGCGCTCGAGCATTCAGCTCGAGCTGCATTAGCAGTGCGTTCAACCCCCATATCGCCTCCGTATGCGCCGAGGTTTCGACTGGGTACTCACGGAAGAATCGAGCGATTTTGAGAAGGATGAGCCGGGGCACGAGAAACCCTGCCTGATCTGGGCTGTCGCTTGGGCTGAGCTCGATCTGACTAAGAATAGGAGCGCTAGAAGCTCGCAGGAGGAGGGATACTACTCTCATGAGTTCGATCTGTGCCTCGGAGAGTGTACGATAGGTCGACTTCGACGATCCAGACGTGAGGCGGCTGGCCATCGATAAGAGGCTCGCCTGTCCGAAAGTCCGTTTTCGGGATGAAGGTCCTGCTTTGGAGGCAGGTTCTGTTCCATCGGAATCTGAGTTATCAGATTGCGCCACCGATGCTTCGTCGTCTTCAGACCACTGCAAGCTCTTCGGGATGTGATTGTCTAAGACTACGGCAAAGGACAGCACCATGCACGCATTCCAAGTTTCCGGCGGAGTGTGATCCAGATGTGGAGTATACGATAATACTAGTCTAAGAATGGCAGTGTAGTGTTTCGCCAGTGGCGCGACAAGCTGGCCTTGATCCACGATGGCTTGTAATACGTGATTGAATAGTGATTTGAGCACTGTCCTCGTAAGTTTGTGTAAGGCTCTGTCGACGAGCCATCGAAGGCGGGCCGCCGCCGCTTCCAGCTTGCCCTCGGCGGGGTTGGTCTTTTTCTTCGAGTCTTTCAGATTCTTCAAGTAGGCTCGTCTCTCTGCCATGAGAGCGGTGAACATGGCTTGGAAGACGACAAGCCACGCCTTCCCGTCACGCCGTCCACTGGATGGAGGTTCGAGGTATTCAACGGCCTGATCATGCTGTAGTGAAATAAGATGAGGCATGAGCAAGCATCAAAACTTCAGTTCAAATTTGGGTGGCACATACCGAGAACACTTCCTCGATCTGCTCGAATCCTGCTCTCCATTCTGCTGGTTTAGCCTTTTCGAGCTGGGCGACCACTTCACGCATCGAGGTCCGGACCCTATCATGATATTCAAGTTCCTTCTTGCCCTGTTTCGACATAGTTCCCGTGGATTGTATTCTTTCAGCGCCTCGCTGATCCCGGTCAGTAGCGGTGGTGGGTTCTGGTCGAGACGTATTGCAGAGAATTAGTTGAGATCGAAACGTTAACAGGGTCCGATATCGTGAGCTTGACATTGCAGCGGTTTGGCTTGAAATCTTACTGACTGCATTCTTGACCGTACATATCGCGCGTACGATGGCAGCAGCGGCCCACAAAAGTCCCAGGATGCCCAAAGGGAACCCAAGGATGCGAGCTATGCGAGCTTGGGATGATGGTCTGGACAGTTTGGATCAGGCAGCGATCACCTATGTAAAGAAAACCACCAAGGTTCTCAATCAGTTCAGCGAGGAGCGACCAGAGGACCCCGTCACTTCAGCAAGCCAAGGTGTGGATATGTCGATTGAGGATGGCTTGTCGCATATAGATCAGCGGCTAGAACGACTCGCCAGATTGGAGCGCGAGCTGCACGACGCCAGAGTTGGTCTCCAGGTGTGTTGACGCGCCGCCCTCTTCAGACCGCGACGGGCCAATACTCACATATGTCATGGTGTATTTCAAGGCCCTCAGAAATACGTCAACAATATTATGCCCCATCCGAAGACTTCCGCCAGAGATTCTCTCGCACATAATCACCATCGGTACCGAAGATGATCGTGTGGTCAAGGAGGCGCGGGACGATATGATTGAGGACGACGAGGAAGACGTGTCTGTTGACGAGTATGGAAACGAACAGTATCACAAGGAGCCACCTTACTTCGCGAGCTTATTCAGCCACGTCTGCCGACAGTGGCGCGTCGTGGCCCTGAATGCATCCAACTTTTGGACCACAATCGACTTCAGCGAAGGTCCACCCTACGAACGCGCTCAAGATTGGATCATACGATCTGGTAACTGTGATTTATACCTATCATTCGACATCGATGACCCCAGAGCGCTTCTGAGCGATCCTGTCAACCTCGAGAACGCATTAAGGATCGTCGACCCGCACGCTGGCAGGATCGCATCCCTCTTCGCCAAAACTAACACTGTCGCGGACCTCTTACACCTCATAATACACTTCACAAATACGGAGATACCAATGCCTCTGAAGAACCTGAGCCTCGTGGCGGAAGAGTCGGAAGGTCATTTGATGGAACCAGCGGATATGGCAACCAAGGGGAAATTCTTACGAGACATAATGAAGGGTGTGGTGGACCTGGAGCTAGAGAAGGTGTCTTTGCCATGGAATAGCCCCACGTTTCATGATTTAAGGGCGTTGCGGTTATCAACAATCACTCGTGATGGGCGGAATATGCCCACGCCATACCAGATGTATAGCATCATGAAAGAATGTCCAGGACTAGAGGAGTGAGCCTCTTTGTATACCCACGACATGCCGTCCCCTGACTGGTCTTCCTTCAATGCAGCTTAGACCTCGAGTTCATCGAAATCGCTTTCCCAGATAACGACAATGTGTCTGAGAGGATGTTCCCCCCCATCCCACTCGATCGACTTACGTCACTCTCCCTCAGCCAACTCGACCCCCAAATCGCTGACTTCCTCTTTACGTTTATGTCCTGCCCAAACCTCGCCAAACTCTACCTCATAGACTGGGAACTATCCCGGCCTGGCCAGAATGTAGATGTCAAGACATGCCTCTCGCGCTTCTTCGATCGGATCAAGCCGAGCTCCCTGCGTAAAATACGATTTACTGAAGCTTCCTACGAAGACTCTGATTATATCCTCATCCTCTCGCACGCGCCATGTCTCCGCGACTTGTACTTCAATGCCTGCGATGGCGTGACGGACGTCTTCTTCTCATGGCTGAAGGGCACCGAAACGCCAGCCTGTCCCATCCTTGAAGCCCTCAAGCTCGACTCATGCAGCGAATTCAATGGGAGAGCTCTGAAAGAGGTTGTCGCGTTGAGGCAGGACTCGGAACATCCATTGAAGAGCTTATGGGTCAAGTTCTGCTCGGTGGATAGCGACGAGCGGGGTTGGTTTGAGGATCGGGTACCGGACGTGACATGGGGCGTGGATAGCGACGAGGAAGGGGACGGCACTGATGACGATGATGAGGCTGCGATGACAGACGTGACAGCGACGACAGACGCTGAGACAGACTTTGCGGAGATGCAGGAGGACTGGTAACGAATGGAGTGTTGTGGTGATTTAAGTTGATGGCATAAAGTTCTTGTGGCTTGCAGTATGGAGTATTTGTTTGCAGCTCGGAGCATGGTGGTCTGATTATATGGACTACGGCGATGGCTACGAGCTGTGTAGTATGGTTTTCATGAAGTTGGATAGCGCAAAGAACGAATACTGCCTATTCTGAGGAAGGAACTCATTGTGGCTCGAAGATGGACATTCCTTAGCGCGAGCAGAGACAGAAATACTCTGGATGATCATCATCGGCCACGTTTGATAAACGAGCCGTGGCATTTCTCATTAACAAAGCAGGCGCCTGCCCTATCATGTTCGTTCAGGGCGGGAGTCTAGCACGCCGTGCCTCGGCAATGGACGCGACGCCTCAGTATCTCATGGATAGGGCTGGTTACCCGCCACACTCATACCTTCAGAGCGGGCGCTAACATCGGGCAGATCAGTCAGTATACAGTGGCTCATGTGATCTGCTTTCGCCGGGCTTCGCGGTCAACTTTCGTAATCTGCGCCACTGGGCGTCGTGACCGCAACGCTGGGTTGTCGACCTTCCTGGGCACGTTTCGTCCGCAGACTAGTCAGTAAAGCAAAAACGAAGGTGTATTAGATTGAGGCGTAAAGTAAGGATATGAGGTGTAGAAGAGTCAAAATCAACATCAGAGCTGCCAACTACTAAATGCAGTCATCATATAGCGGCTGCGAATCCGACTCGATTGTTCGTAAGATCGAACACGCTGTACCAACTCTTCAAGTACTCGTCTCCCACAATCTGTGCATCATAAGCCGTAAGGAAGTATTCGCCAGGACAAGTCAAACTAATAAATGAAACTCACGGCCAACGGCGTACTGCCATCGCTTATGTCCTGGCCTACAATCGTAAGGGGTTCAGACATGTCAGCACACGGATCCTCTTGTAAAAAACCGAAAGCAGAAAATAGAAGACACACCGACGATTCCACCCACACAATTTGAGCTCCCGACAGCGGTCAGTCCCACGTTGAAGTCGGCTTGGTTGATGGCAAAGTTGGTTGTTCCGAAGCGTATGGCCATAGTTCCGAGACTTGCGGAGCATGGATAGGTATAGAAGCCGGGCGCGGCTGACCAGGGTGCAGTGCCTGGGATCTACGAATAGGCGGAAGAAGAATGAGGATCACCCGTGCAGGGAGAGACGATGGGAGTTCCACAAAGATACGGGGCGTACTTGAGCGTAGAAGGCTCTGGCAGCAGCGGTTGGGACGTAGATCAATGTCGTCCCAGTGTCCAAGACTGCGCTGAACTTTCCCGTTGGAGTACCGCCGTTGTACGTGAGACCCGCGCTCTACGGGACAAAAAGAGATTCGACGATGCCCAATGTATATAAAAATACATATATTTGGAACTCACCAGAATGTTCCAGTAGTACTGCGTGTTATAAGTGCTGGCTTTGTCGAGAGAGAAGTACGTCAAAGATCCGGTATACTTGGAACTATCGATACAGCCAAGACAAAGCTCGCTGCCCGAATCGCCGTTACGTCGCAAGTAGACCCCAAAAACGTTGGAGGCGAGGCTACGAGCGTTGGCCAGGTTCCAGAAGAAGGGTGTTTTCCCCGAATTCGCATTAGCTGGGAAGCCCATCCCAAGTAGCCCAGCGTTCGGCTGCGAACAAAGTCGAATGGTGAAAAAAAAAAGTTACTTGTACAGAAACGGGGGGACAGCTGGAATGTCACGTACCCCTTGGGTACCAAACCCACCGGACACAGAGGTAATAGCGCCAAATCCTTGTCCTGCAACGGTCAAGCCGGCAATTGTGACAGTATCCGTTGCAACCTGTCTCGTAAAATACGAATGGTTTGTCGTCAGCAATAAGATATACGTCAGCCAATGTGCTATATGTTCATACCTTGCCCTTGGCCCCTGTGCCGTCGCCGTATTCGATAGAGAAGGAGGACTTGGAAACGCTGCAAAAAGTAAAATGAGAGTCAAACATTGAAAATTGTAGAAATATATACGTACACATAAGTCCTTGAGTTGGCGGTGTTGAGCATTGGGCCATTGCAACCGTTGCAACTAGAGAGAGGCATGACCAAGTCACTGGAACCCGTGTCGAAGTCCATCGTGGTGGCTTGAGCAGGAGTGCCGATGGAGATCGGGCCATAGTACACTTGAGACAATGCATGGATCAGGAGTTAGGTGATTGACGACGTTGCGTGTAATGGAGGAAACAATAGTGAAATAAGCTTACGGATATCGATCCCATCATTGTAATCCACCAAACCCTCTTTCCCTGAAGTCACTTTCAACGTCGCAGTCCTCTTCGCGTTGGGGTTGGCTTGGGCGTTAGTCGCGTTCACACTTTGAATATCGAACGGCTCCTGCGTAACCCCAAAGGGCTCTGATCGGCTAGAAAGATGGACCTCAATAGCAGGTCCAGATGTCGTGTCGACTTCAACAACATTCCCAGCCTGATGGATGGGAGCATCGCTCTCCCTTCTGTTGGCCTTGTTGTACTTTGAGGCCACTCGGGTACTCTGTGCGATCGCGAACGCGGCGCTGAAGACCTTGTGGGAGCTGTGACTTTCATGACGAGCTTCAATGGAGTGCTGCACCTCCCCACGAGGTGGAAGGGATACGACCGATGCAGTACGACGATGGTGAACTGGAGCCGAGATCGGGGCTCCCTCGTGGATTGGTGATGCGGAGACGAGGGACAGATTGGTGAACAAGCCAGCCAGAACGAGAGTTGCGGATCTTGAGCGAGTGTGCATGATCGAATAGACAATTAGATGATGGATATTACGAGGTTATGAGGTTACGGGGAGGGATTAGGTCGTAAGGGGTCGTGAAAGAGTAAAGAGAGAACGCCGACAAAGCAGGCGTCCTGAATATTTCGGGAATATAAGGATTGCCCGAGAGCACGGTTGTGACCATATTCCACGTCCCTCGTGTGGCCCTTCCGCAGCGAGCGGTAAGGTTATAACGTTGTCGTCTTCATAAATATGGCACGTCCGTCATGCCCCCGTCTAACTCCGGAGGGCGGCAGCCTCATCGACAACCACTGAAGCTTAAGATACTACCCAAAAGTAGAATATGATTTTCGATATCCACAAAAGGCTGGTCGGCCGCGGATTATGCCGAGGAGACTTACGTCAAACCAACGAATCCAGCTTGGGATCAACCGGATTAGTAATTCCGCTGGCTTTGATCAGCCTGATCATCAGCGGGGACGCTGCCTCAAGCGTAGAAGGGATTCAGATTGAAGTATTCGCAGCTCTCCTAGAAAAGAGATCACGAGATACGAGCATCGTACCTAAAAGCAGTCGGTTGATCGTAGTTCAAGGAACTTGCTGCGGCATCAGGAACTCCCAAAAGAAAGCAGGATGTACTTGTGGATGTTATCATATTCTAACCCCAGCGCCTTATCACATCAGCTTCTTGGCATTTTCCGCAGCCATGTCTGACTTGTTTATGTGCGTGAGGGCATCCTTGTGCGTCTCAGCAGCACGAATCGCGTGCGTAACGGCCTCGTGCTCCTTCTTATTTGTGCACACCAGCTCTGCGTCGGCCTCATGCATCCCGTCATTACCAGTATCGATGCGCCTTTGTTCTTCTGCATCAGCCTCTGCGATACGCTTCCTCTCTGCGGCTTTGGATTGGGGGCATCCGCTTTCGCTGTTGCGCGGATTCGATCTCGGCAAGTTCTTTTCGTTTATTCTCTTGAGCGATCTTGCAGAAGATGGTGCCCTAAATCGAATCGGCGCGGTTAGCTGAGTGTGGGAGGAGCGTAGAGTGATTAGATGGACGACATGCGTTGAAGGCGCTCTTGGCGTCTTCTTTCTTCATGTGTCCGTTTCCGGTTCATAGGGGAAGGTAGGTCGAGAGCCACTCGAGGCCGTTGGTTGTCCAAACGAAGGGATTGAATGGGTTGAAGTTACCCCGGAAGAGCCCCGAGAGACAGAAGATGGATTTTATGAGCAATTGCATACCAGTAGATAGTGGCCATACGATTCAATTAGATCGACTTACTCATTATTTGACGGAAAGTCAGTGACTCGTAAGGCTCATCTCCATACATTCTGTTTTCAGTGACAGTGGAAAATGCTTTGGTGAGCTGGTCGACAAACGACAAGTGCAAAGATGCCAACCTGAAGACTTTATCAAAGCTGAAGCCGTTCCACAGCCCCCTTCCAAAATAAATATGGCTGTCGGAGCCGTGAATATCTCTAAGTTGACGGATAATACTAGATCAGGCTTCACAAATATAGATTTCAACCTCACGTTTACACGAACTCATGCATGTTCTTAATGTTGAGGCGGAAGAAGGGATCCAGCAGGAGCGTTCTCCGAGTAAAGTACAAAAACACTCCATGAATCAGGACCATGGATATGAAACCGGTCAAGGCCCAGAAGAGGAGTAGGTCCAGTGTTGGGGTAGGTTGTATTATTGGGAGGTAGTGTCAACGAGTAGTTACAGAAACTCGCATGAGTTTTTCCACCTTGAAAGCGCATGACGTGGGTAGGCTTCAGGAGCTACTCTCATGAGAGCAAGGTTGGAGGTGAAGGTAGTTGAGTTACTTGGTCCTTCCCATTGCTTTGAGGATCAAACTATGTCAGAGTTTTCGACGTCATTCGAAATCTGTGTTATGGCCTCAGTCGTCTATCTGTCTGCGTTGTTGTTCATTGTATCAAGCTATTTAAACCTGCCAATAGAGAGCCTAGGGGGAGAGCTTTGCATGTAATACTTCAAGCTAATAGGGCAAGCTGTATTGTTCCTCAGTACGGTAACTTGTTGATGATTGAGTGACCCAAACCGCCCAAAGCCTTGAGCGGATGGAGCAGGCTAGTTCTCTTTTGTTTATCTGAAGCTCAGCGCTCTCAGAGATATGGGATGAATCCCGCTAGACGTTCGCTGGACAATGTTGTCTTCCTTGCTCGTTATGCTCTTTAGCTAATTGATTGCAAGCAATAGACCAAAGTTGAGGAGTTTGAAGGAGTAAGAATATCCATGCAACATTAGTATTAATCGTCCACACCAACTCAATGTGCGCGTTCGCCGAAGGCGAGCCCCAAGCAAGCAACAAACAATTCGGTTGACACGGGTAAAGCTCGTGTAACACGGCTCTATTAAAGTCAGCGGCGAACTATGGCTCTGTGGAAATAGGGAGTGCGAGAATCGGATGATTGCGAGAGAGTATGATTTGATAGAGTGCACATGAGGAGAAGGAGCGCGAGTCACGGTCAAGGAGACTCCCTAGTCGAAGTTCGGTCGTAAGGCGGCCGCTTGTCACCTCGCCGTTCACTCGCTCGCCCTTGACACCCACTGCCTCGCAATTAACCCATCTCGGGAGTTTATGGGCATCTCCTCGTAGAGAGTCCTCCTCAGCCTTACCAATCATTCTCTCATCGATCGAGGAATGCACTGCTGAAGAGTGTCTGCCCTACCCCCACACTCAATGGAACGAGATTTGAACGACATCACCACGACATATATTGCAGACACCGATAGCACTAACCAATCCAACAATCAGCAAGCACGTGCCGTCAGATCGAGCGCTCGAGTCCGTGCCGTTAAGGAGAAAGAACAGCAACAGCAGGAGCCTATCGCCCAAGCCGCCGCATCATCTTCTTCGCGCCGACAGGAGGCCAGTACCTCATCCGCAGCTAGCAAGGGCAAACAGAAAGCAATTCTCGAGCTGACACGAACCAGCAAGAGGTAAGTGGCGCCCAAACCTTGTGGCGTTTTTGCGGTTCTTTACGGACATTGCAATACTGACTGGCGTGTCATCCCACCACAATGGATAACAGGCCCGCCAAATCTTCCACAGGACCCGTCACAGCATCCGGGATTGTCATCAACGAACCTCCGAGGGACATCAAAGGGAAGAAACGCGCCTCCCCTGAACCCGAGTCCGAAAGCGACGAACAGCAGGCCTCTCCACCACTTAAGAAATCTCGCCAATCCGTAAACGGCGCTTCATCCTCTACGACCACTTACTCACTCAGACCCCGCAAACCTGCACCTCAAATTTCATCTCCGACGACTACGAAACCACCCACCATGCCCAAGAAGAGCAAGTGAGTGGTTTGCCGACAACCCCTGTATGAGGACCAGAACCCGTTGACGCGTCCCCCCTTTTCTAGATCCAACGCCAAGTTGAAGTCGGCCGTTGTGAAAGGCAAAGGCTCTGCTTCGAATCCAGGTCCCTCCGGTGTTATCCACGATGATGGTGATATCGAGATGCGCAGTGCCACCCCTGACAGTGCAGACGAATGCGATGCGGATCGGGCTAATGATGAGGGCCAAGAGAACAGCGACGAGGAAGAAACATCTTCTCCAGTCAATCCGGCGCCTCCCATTGCAGCGCCCCCAGATGCAGGCTCAACGGCAGACGGTGCACCACCCAGTGGCAGTGCTCCAGCCGCTGGACTTGGTGGGCTTGACGAAGGGGCGGCAGCCGCGCTGTTTGGGTCCGACTATCGCGCTCTTGGCTCGTACATGATGACGCTCTCTTCGCGCCTGAAGGGCATCCTCGAAAATATCAAGCCCAAAGCTGACGCGACAACGCGGTTAATTGCACTACAAGAGCTCAGCGAGCTGCTGAGCATCAGTACCGAGGACACCCTCTCGGGCTACTTCCAGATTGATCCGTTCGTGCGAGAGCTGGTCAAGATTATGGGTGGGACGGGAAACACCGAGGATGACGATGGTGGTGGGGACGATGATCAAGATGATCAAGAGCAGGACGACGATGCCGCATTGGCGGCCGCCCTAGCTATGAGCACAGGCGGCGTTATGCCAGGCGATGAAAGCCTCGAAGCACAGATGCTCGCGTGCCGTTGCCTGGCGAACCTGATGGAAGCGTTACCAGGATGTGCTCATACTGTCGTCTATCACGGCGCTGTGCCTGTGCTATGCAGCAAGCTCATAGAGATCCAATACATCGACCTTGCGGAACAAACACTTAGCGTCAGTGATCTTGCATACATGCTGGCCACACTTTCTTTCGCTGAACTTTCCAACATAGACATTGGAGAAGATTTCCGAAGAGTACCCTAGTGCCATCGTCCGGGAAGGCGGTCTGTCTGCACTCTTGAACTATCTGGACTTCTTTTCAACCAACGTCCAGCGAACTGCTCTTCGAGCTGCCGCCAACTGTTGCCGAAACGCAGCTGTAGACAACTTCCAGCAGATCAAAGAGGTTTTCCCCATCATTCGGAACGTCCTCTCGTACTCAGATCAGCGCCTGGTAGAGTACGCTTGCTTGTGCGTCATCCGAGTCATCGAATCATTTCACCGCTCTTCGCCCGACCTCTTGGACACTATCCTCGACGGGGAGACCATCAAGGCCATCAATGTTCTCCTTTTACCCGCTGGCGGTTCGCCTCTAGTCTCTTCCGGGACCTTCACAAGCTTTTTGAAGGTTCTGGCGACTGCTGCTAAGGCGAGCCCTAAGACGATGTTAGGTCTATTGGACGCAGACATTGTATCCACCATGTACCAGATATTGACGGGCGTTCTGCCTTCTAATCGAGAAGATCATCGAGAAGAGGGCGGGGCTCCTGGGGGACAGGGTCTCGGAGGTGGCTTGGCGGACATGGATGTGATGCAGAATCTGGCGCATCGGCCAAAAGATCAGGTTGAAGAGGCGTTAAGCTTAGTTTCTGAGTTGATGCCGCCGTTACCTAAGGGTAGGGAGCCTCTTTCTCTAGAGGATCAGATGCTGGCAACTGACCTTCATTTACCTCCAGATGGTGTTTTCGATCATCGGGCGTACTCGGAGAAGTCTTTATCGCGTCTGGTCAAGGCTAAGACCAAAGCAGACAGGGCTGCTGCAAGAGCAGCTAGCAGTAGTTCAAAGTCTCAGGTCCCCATCCAACCGGCCGCTCCGGCTGCTCCAATGGCTGTGGCCACGCCAGCTAGCGGAGCTGACGATTCTAGTGATGGACCAGCAACTACGAGTCAGAACCAGAGTGCTGGCGAAGATCAAACAGACTCTCACAGTCAAGCCGCGAGTGCTGCTGGCGAACTAGTTGATCCTGCGGGGCCTGGCGCTTCGTCCGGCTCTGCTCCAGTGACTGCCATGAGCAGCAGAGACAAGGAGAAAGAGAAGCACAACCTGCGGCTGTCTCTGTTGAAGGAGAAGTCTGATGTGGTGCTTGGCTTTATGCGGTCTATGGTCCCAATTTTGGTGGACGTCTATGCAGCTAGCGTCGCCACACAGGTCCGATCAAGAAGTCTAGCCGGGATTTTGAAGGCTATCAGTTGGCTTGAAGCGGATGAGTTGGGTCTTGTACTCAGAGTGAGTCCTACATTGTCTTCCTCTCGTCAAAATCACCAGTGGCCTAATACGTCGACACGTCGTTATATTCCAGAATGTTCCTATAGCGAGCTTCGTAGGATCAGTCATATCGTCAAAGGACAATCCAGCGCTGGTTATCGGAGCTTTGCAAATCGTCGAGATCTTGTTGTCGAGGTTTCCTCAGCAGTATCGTATGGCATTCCGGCGGGAAGGAGTTCTGCACGAAATCGAGATTCGGGCGACTCAGGAGCTCACTACTAAGGCTGTTCTATCTGCCAAACCTACAGGAACCATTACCCCAGGGGAGCCGGCTCTGCCTGTTGCGGAGGGCTCCGAGTCTGCCATCCCCGCTCCCGCTCCATCTTCAGAACCGTCAGTGGCCGCTGTGCCTGCACCTGAATCTCCAGCGGGCCCAATAACAGCCGAACCAGAAGTCCTGGCAGCAAGTCCACCCGACAGCAATAGCGCTCCATCGCAGATGATTATGGATGGCTTACCGCCTGCTAGCATACTTGCGGCGATGATGCCTCCGCCAATCCGACGCTCGTCCTCCACGCCGATCGATCCACAGGATGCGATCGTACTTCGATGCCGCGTCATCAAGTTCAAGTACTTGATGGTTCCGATTCAGGGTCAGGCAGATGACCCCTTCGAAGCTATGCAAGCGCTCGGGCGACGCCTGGCTCATGCACAAGCCAACGAAGTTGGTATCAAACGCACTCTGGGTGACATCGCTGCACTCTTCACCACGTCGAAAAGTGTGGGCAACGAGCCGTCGCTCACCATATCCAGCTTCGAGTTAATCAAAAGTGGACTGGTAGATGAAATGCTCGAGTTTGCGACAGCTGAAGGCAGGAAAGGTCAGTTCAATGCAAGCACATTTCGGTCATACGGCGAGCACTGATATATTTCTCGTAATTACAGTCGACCTGCTTACCAGACAGAAGCTGTTTTTGGAGGTGTTCACAAATCAGTCGATTCATGGTACAGAAACTCCCTCATCGCAATCTGGCTTGGCCACTCTCGTCAAGCGCTTGCAGGAAAGCCTGACTCGATTGGAGACATACGAGGTTGTAACAATCTCCCAGGGCGATGATTCGAAGCGCGGAGCCGCAGCCATGCTTGCTCGCCAGCTCCGTCTGCGATTGGTGGCTGCAGAGGGGATGATAGTGCCAAAGAATTGCACCAACATCACAGTTTCCATACACGCTATCGCGACTTTCCAAGCTCTCCATGATTACCTTCGCCCACGTGTGGCTGGTGTCGGTCCTGGCTCCAGGTTCGGCGGCGTCCTCGCAGCCTTCGCTGCCGCGGCAGGCGTCTCCCCTAGTGCGCTTCGAAGCAGCCTCGCTAGCTCACAACTAGCTGGCGCTGGCGGCTCCTCGTCCTTGCCTCCACCACCAACAGGATTATCCACCAAAGGGGCAACGGGTAGCGCTAGTGGAACAGGGTCCAGCTCGGCCCCACCCGTTGCATCCCTCCCTGCTGACGATGGTAGGCGACGCAGCTTACGTCTGAGCAAGAAAAAGTCTGCCGCCGCGTTGGGGGCTACTGGCGACGTAGCCGTCGATCCTTCTGCCACTTCATCATCATCAGCCCCTGTACAATCCCAGGTCCCGGAGGCGGCGACTACACTATCTGCTCTTGCAGCTGACTTGCTTGACGAAGATGAAGACGATTATGTGGGTGATGACTTCGAGGCGGAGATATTGGAGGATATAGACACTGCTCCAGCTGCTGAACGAACAGTCTCTTTAGCAATAGCAGACGGTAAGAGGGCCAGAGCCATTGCATAAAGCCAGTATAAAATTTAACCTCTTTCACAGATGGCCAAAAAGTGGAGGCACAAACACCCGATGGAACGCGGGTGGCCACGCCCAACCCAGCGGCATCTACATCTAGTCTTCCCCCGACGAAACCGTCTTACGCATCCGCTGTCAAGGCCAAACCTCTGGACTGGCACCTAGAGTTCTCGATGGATGATCATACCCTACCCCTCGAGATGACGATCTATGGAGCGATTCATCATCACATGCAGCGGAAAGGATCACCGACGCTGCCTATGAGCACCTTATGGAACGGAGTGTACACCATCAAATTCAAGAAGGTCCCTGGGCCGGCGCCGGCGGAAGGTAGAGGTACAGCTGATTCTAACGTTCGCAAGTAAGGCTGACAAGGACATCTGTCTCCTAGGCACATCTGAAACTGCTCCAACTGAGCGTGCATCGAGTCCGATGTCAACCTCGGCACCGGACGATGCGCCGCATGCCAAGATACTACGATTGCTCCGAGTTCTACGAAAGATGAATTCGCGAGGAAGTGAGCGCCTTACTTTCGACCGTGTCATACACACCCTCCCGGACTCTGCTTTCGTAAACAACAAACTCACCGCGAAGCTCACACGACAACTGGAGGAGCCATTGATCGTTGCCAGGTGATATTTTTATTTCCTCTTCCAGGCGCATCAATACCTTAGTTTGCTAACTCTTCGTGCAGCTCCTGTCTCCCGGACTGGGCTTTGGATCTGCCCCAGCATTATGGCTTCTTATTCCCTTTCGCGACGCGATTCTCCTTCCTTCAGTCTACATCGTTTGGCTACGCCCGACTGATATTGAAATGGCAGAGTCAGCAAACGCGAACGACAGACAACCATTCTCGTCGGGATGAGGCGTTCAACTACCTGGGCCGGTTGCAACGACAGAAAGTTCGGATCGCAAGGAAGTTCCTCCTGGAGTCTGCCATCAAAGTCCTCGAGTTATACGGCTCCTCGGCATCCGTGCTTGAGGTGGAATATTTCGACGAAGTAGGAACAGGTCTCGGACCGACCTTGGAGTTCTATTCTTTGGTCTCGAAGGAGTTCGCCAGGAAGAACCTCAAAATCTGGCACGATGCAGATGCGTCTGGTGACAGCCTATACGTATCTCACCCCATGGGACTTTTCCCTGCTCCCCTCAGCCGGAAGGAAATATCTGATCCAGCGTCCGTGAGCGGAAAGTAAGTTATTGTTATTACCTGCTCGACAACAGCTTCTTACCCAAAGCATCTCCTCAGGAAGCGCGCAGATTTGCTTAAAGTTCTTGGCCAGTTTGTCGCAAAGGCTTTGCTCGACTCACGAATCATCGACATTTCCATGAGCAAAATCTTCCTGAAATTCATTCTGGGTGAAGATGTGCCGCTGACTATTGCAAGCCTCAAGGTGAGCCGATAAGCGTCTGCGCGCCAGTATACGAGCTTGAATTCTTGCATCTTTTACAGTTGGTGGATGCGCAACTTGCCAACTCCCTATCAAAGATGCAAGCATTCGTAGATGTGAAACGAGATATCGAAGCCAACGTCACTATGGTATGTAGCATCGCCCTTCTCTAAGCTTGGGTTCCTTTTTAACTTTTTCGCCAGTCCGCTGCTACCAGGAGGGCTGCTCTTTCCAAGATCGACGTAGATGGTGTCAAACTGGATGATCTGTCACTGGATTTCACTCTTCCAGGCTACGACATTGAGCTTCGGGTGAGCATGAAATGAAACCACTTCGTAGTGTCGCCCCCTGACCTTCTCCACAGGATGGTGGCAAGGACATTCCGGTTGATGCGTCGAATGTGGAAGAGTACATCAAAGAAGTTCTCGAAGCATTCATGGGCCGTGGCGTCCAATTCCAGGCGCAGGCCTTCCGAGAAGGATTTTCAAAGGTGTTCCCCGTGACCGACTTGCACACATTCTCTTCCGATGAGCTGTCGATGATGTTTGGTAACGAAGAGGAGGACTGGAGTGCCGAAAGTGAGTGTTCACTTTCCCCCGTTTTGCCGTCACCATTTGCTAATGCAAATGTCCTAGCTCTGAGTGAGGTGATCAAAGCAGATCATGGATTCCACATTGAAAGCCGCGCCATCAAGGACCTTCTGGATGTCATGGTGTCGTATGACACGTCGATGCGGCGTCAGTTCTTGCAGTTCATCACTGGGAGCCCGAGGTTGCCTGTCGGAGGTACGAAACTTTCGCTACTGTCGTGGTTACAATCAGTCTAATTGTTTATTGTATTCGGATCATAAAGGTTTCCGCGGGTTGAACCCTCCATTAACTGTGGTACGAAAGCCGCATGAGGCGCCGTTGTCGGCGAACGACTACCTCCCCAGTGTGATGACCTGCGTCAATTACCTCAAGCTGCCCGAGTACACGTCGAGGGACGTAATGGCGGCAAAACTAGAGGTGGCGATCAAGGAGGGAGTCGGTAGTTTCCATCTTTCCTAGCGACCTTTTCCGTTCATAGACCAGCTGCCTGGTTTTCACATGTTCTTGTCCAAAATTCAATCTTAAGTCTCTGTATATTCCTCTCAATCCTTGTAAGTAGTTTCATGATAACCAGTAGACGCTCACACTTGCGCCAATGAACAACACAACTAGACGGCGGCTCTGGATTTTAGGCTGCACATAAGAAGGCACGACGTTATGACGTCATGCAGGACCTTTGATCTCAGGGCTGTTCGCTATCTTATTTCAAGCGACCTCGACAGAATAACCTTGCGAAGAGGTGAGCACCATCGGTCCGAGTTAACATAGGTCAGGATGTCGGCGGCCACTTGTTGAATCACTCTATTGACCACAAAAAGCATTATAAAACGAACACCAGTATCGAATGTGGGAAGCAACATCCTCAGTGGTGCTAGAGCCTTTCATATCAAGTCCGTTGTTCATCAACTGAAATCTGATTAGTCAATTCACTCGCTATGCTCCTCGTATAAGGAGTCACAGGTTGACTATGGATTCGGCAGAGGGCCACCAGCCGGGCCGTGTCCCTGCCCTCTTTGCTTCTTGAGGCTACGGAGCGGGCGTCAACTCTCGGTCGTTGGAGCCACTAGGGTCAATAAGACTCACTAGGTCTGATGATCTTTGAAATTATGAGCGTCTTGCTCTGCCAGCTCCTGGTGCATCTCGCGGGAGAGCATGTTCTGATTCTGCTCCTTCCAAGTCTCCTCTGCATAGCCGCGTTTCACCTTCAAAGGCCCCCTAATCTTCTCCAAAAGAGTGAAGAAGAAGGTTTTGGATGACCCCGCGACCGGAGATTCAGGCGAGGGGATGGATGGGGAGTAGTTGAAAGGGAGGCTTGTGGACTGGATGTTCAAAGGAAACGCCATGCTGTAAGCTCCGCCTCCCAAGCTATTGAGAGCAGTGTCCAAAGGCATCAAGAAGGGATATTTTGAATAATGTAAGGAGACGAGAAGGAGGCGTACACGTTGCGACGATTCAAAAATCCTGAGTCCTGCAGAGGGATGGTGTTGTGGCTGGATCGGTAGAACGGTCCAGGCTTGCTGAATCCACCCGAGTGTCTAGTAATAGAAGTGTCCCCTTCTTTCACGAATGGCAGAGTCGGAATGGGCACGGCAGTTGATGCCACGATTATAGTGAGCAAAGCCAGGAATGTCGTTGAGCTGAACGTCAGGCAGAGCATGGACCTTTGAGCAATGTATCTCGTAGCGGCTTAAGGTAATTGGTATGGGGGCTATAGTTAATGCGATGTGGAAGGGAGGACGCTGTCGAAGCAGTTCACGCTCCAATCATTAAGTGCGCTTCCGTGTTCGCCTGCGTGTAGGCGAGGTCGGGAGAAGGGAGATTGAATCCCAGAGACCGCAAGTTCTAATAAACCTATGGAGCAATGTCATCAACTTGTAGCGATTAGTGCCTTGTATGTGATGATTGTTGAGAGAGTGACGTAGGGGAGGAACAAAAAAAAAAAAAAAAACAACAAGGCAGCCAACCAAAGGGCTCTCAGAGTTGCAGTGCAAGTAGACTGTTGATACTTTTCAGAGCTCGTCCCGCAGCAAACGGCAAGCCTTTGGGGGCCTATAAAACCCAGAGACCAACGCATACTGGGGTAGCGTTGTCTAAACGTGAAGTCACGGGCTGTATGCCGCTCCAATGAGAGGGCGTCAATCGAGGACCTCATACACAGCATAGGATCTTAATCTTATAATTTGTAGCAGCTCTACTCTCGCAGTCTTAAGCAGTCTCAAGCATATATGGGGTGTTTTCTTGGGAAAAGCGAGGGAGTAGAAACGCGACCGTGCACTGGGTAGGAAACATGTTCGTCCATTTCCGTCACGCCAGCTTAAAGCCACACCAATGTATGCGGACTACTCCACGGACTCGTCTTATCTGACGTCCTACGAGAACGACAGGAATGGATCTAGCAGTACACCTGGAACCTCTACATCTCCGTTCTATGTGGGTCAATCCAGCTCCCTGCCCCTTAACGGCAGTCCCCATCCCAATCCTGCACCTCTATCCCCCAAGGACCTGGTTCCGCTGCCAAACAGTCCACCTGCAACCGCACAGAGGCATTCGTCGTCTCCATATTCATCATCTCCGAGGCAGAGCGCCGAACTACCACTCGTGACGACCGCGGTCGCCTCGTCCTCCCAGCCCTCTTACATCCAACATGCCCCGAATAGTCAGAGACGGAATAGCGCCACAACCAGTATCGCTTCAGAGCAGGTCGTCACTCAATACATGCCAACGGCCGAACTCGCCAGCCATCTCATGGATGAAAGTGCGAGTAGTGGCTTCGATGAGGGCATATTGCGGGCCCTGTGCGATCTCGATGTGAGCCCAACCTGCGATCATCAACATCAACGAAAGAGCTGAATTGTATCATAGTGCGGAGTGCCTCTACTTCTTGACAGAATCAAGCAGAGCATGATCTCTTGTCGCGTAGGTCCACCTTTGTGTACTACCCCTGCGCAGT
Source organism: Tulasnella sp. 332 (assembly GCA_019632285.1). Taxonomy (NCBI): domain Eukaryota; kingdom Fungi; phylum Basidiomycota; class Agaricomycetes; order Cantharellales; family Tulasnellaceae; genus Tulasnella; species Tulasnella sp. 332. Next base: position 10,950 of record WSTV01000251.1, on the reverse strand, counting down.
CCTATTCTTAATCGCATGTCACGTCCGAATAGGAATCCTCTGCTTTCTTCAAGAAGCGCGCTGTGATTGAAGACGAATACGGCCGCACCCTTCAGAAAGCAGCCAGGATGGCACACGAGCAGTATGCACTCAACGATGGTAAAGCCGGCACCTTCGTTCAAGCCTGGACCAATACCATGAAGCTACACGACGTCATCGCGGAGAACCGGATGCGTTTCGGCGCTCGCCTCAATGAAATCTCTGAGGAACTCGCGAACCTAGCGAAAGAGGTGGAGAAGAATCGCAAAGCAACCAAAGATTTGGCGAATCGGTACGAAAAGGCCCTGCAGGAATCTGAGATAGCGCTTGAGAAGGCCAAGGCACGGTTCGACGCGACTCACGAAGAGCTGGAACGGATACTGATTGCAAAGGAAGGGGAGAGTCAAAAGGATGCTGGTGGGCATGCAAAGAATGGCACACCAGCTGGAAAGCGAGCTCTTGGAAAAGCTGTGGCAAAGGGTGGAATGTTGCTGAAGGGCAAGAACCCAACTTCAGTACGTCGCATAGCACACGAAAATAGTCAGAGGCTAACCAGATAAGCAGATTGCAAAACAAGAGGAGGACGTCCGTAGCAGGATGTCATCTTACTCCGACGCGTTCCGGAAGGCAGTTCTGGAGACGCAATCGATACGGCAGGAGTACTTCAACTTCCAGCTGCCAAGGATACTGCGCTCTCTCAAGGAGTGTGCAGATGAGATCGATCTCGGCATACAATATCACCTCTCTCGGTATGCTTACTTATTCGAAACAACGGTGTTAAATGATGGGACAACTCTCGTGCCCACGGGGGGTATCGAGGATGGTGAGTCTGACGAGTGATGTATATAACAATGACTAACATGTAGATCATGCAGGTCCTGGTCTGAAGCCGCTCATCGAAGGGATCGACAATCGTGGTGATTTTAGGGTATATATGCAAAACTACGCTATAGCTACCAATCGTCAGATCGGTCCAAGAAGAGAAGGGCCATGGGAGGAAGGATTTGTGAGTTTTACAATCAGGCATGCCAGTTGCCATGCTAAAGCCAGAATGTCTAGTTACCTCCGCTGCCTAGACATCACGATTCGGACAACTCGAATCGCATTCCACAGTCAGGAACAAGTACATCGTTAGTCATGGCATCCGCTGGCCATTCGTCGGTCACCCTCAACAACCCTCCTCCGACCAATGGCCACTCGGTCGCGTCACCCCCGACCCCTTCCTATCCTCCAGCAATCCTGGCGGCCATGGCGCAATATCCAGACCGTGGGCTCCCAACATTTGGCGTCCACCTCGCCGAACAGATGCTGCGCGACGCCGTTGAGGTCCCACGCATCCTCGAAAAGTGCTGCGGGGCCATTGAGACGTATGGGATCACTTCCGTTGGACTTTACCGATTGAGTGGGACGACGAGTAAGGTGCAGAAGCTAAAGATGGTGTTGGATCGCGATGTGGAGGCAGTGGATCTCATGAACGATGAGTGGAGGATGGACGTGAACAATATCACCAGCGTGTTAAAGCTGTGGTTGCGGGAGTTACCAGAACCACTGTTGACGTTTGATCTCTATCATGGTTACGTTGAGGCTGCCAGTAAGTGTTCAGACTTCACGTTCAAAGACCTCTCACGTGCTCATGCACATTGTTCGTCACAGAAACGGAGAATGACCGGTTACGGCAGATCCAGCTACATCATAAAGTGAACGACTTACCTGATGCAAATTATGCCACCCTGAAGTACCTTATGGGTCATCTTCACAAGTACGCGTCCTCGATAATCTATAATACGTCGACCGCAACTAACCCAGTTCGTAGGGTTCGAGGGCAAGAAGCGTTGAACTCCATGTCCGCAACCAACCTGTCGATCGTCTTTGGGCCAACTCTGCTCGGCCCACCACCACCCTCAATGATGGATGGTCACACAGGAGGTGGGACGACGTTGCAAGACATGAACTGGCAGTGTAAAGTGAGCTGTCCCCATCTTGCATCTCCCAATTATAAGACACTAAAACTTCGCCTCACCCTGTCAGGCCATTGAGACTATTATAGAACATTATACGGATATCTTCGTTGACGAAGGGGACGCTCCTCCTGCAGTCTGATTAGGATATATTATCTCGCTTCCACCTTCGCTTTCGATTTTATGTTTTTTAGGTTGTATCTAAATGGATGGCGGGATTTTGTGTTTATGCGGCAACTCCCAGCGAAGAGAGAGTAGCAGAGATTCTACCAGTCTTATTATAATTGCATGGACAAAAACTGTTCACCGACACCGACACGGAGCTACTGGATGATTCTGAAGGAAGAGTGCGTCACCGACGTTGCGCATTAGTGAGAAAAGATCGACCCTCACATTTTCTCGTACGATAACGTCTGTTCAAGGTTTAGATCCCGAAGAGCAACGAGATCCCTAGGGGTCTTCGTCGGGTAGGTGAAGGAACGGTCAAGGAGGACTTGCCGCATATGGAGAGTTATTAGGTTCGTGAACTCATGAGGGAGAGAGTCGAAGGGCTACGCCGAAACTTCACTGGCTTTCTTCCGCATGTACAACTACCTGGCGC
>WSTV01000250.1:0-41279 GCA_019632285.1 Tulasnella sp. 332 | reverse complement strand
GAAATTGTGAAGGATCTACAGATATACACCGTCGATCGTTAGCTTCATGCCGGAATGCTCTTCCCTACGCAGCAGTGTGTTCAGTTGCGAACGGGGATCATTGACGGTCTCATCAAAAATGAACCGCCTAAGGCCGGCTGCAATGACGAAAAGCTTCTCAGCTCGCTCAACTAAGAGTTCTATATCTTCAGGCCTAACCCAAGTCTTCGGCGAGGGGTGAACGAGGTGTGCGGGGATGCTGGCGAGCGATGTTTGGAAGTATAGTCGGATATCGCTCTTGATGATCGAGCTTTCAACGTCGTGCAGAATGACCCCTTGATAGTTGTCTGCGTGATGGAATATGCTCTGGATATGGGATTCTGGACGGCTGGTAATGAGAACCTTGAATGTGAAGGGTATCTTTGGCACTTCAGAGAGCAACAATCTGAGAAGCTCCTTCGTCCCTTGCTCCTGACATTCGTCCAAGGCGTCGAGGACCACAAAGATAGGTTGGGTTGGTGGAGGCGTTTGCTGAAGGGGCGAAACGACGAGTGTGTCGAGCTGAGATGGGAGGTCTTTAGACTCGATGTTAGGATCAGACACTATCGCACTCGCGATGTGTTCCTGTAGCCTCGGATTGAAGGCAGCGAGCCGATATCCTAGAGTTGGGAACACAAGGGCGGGATTCTGCAACTCCGCGTGTCCGTTTCGAGAAAAGAAGAAGCTGGCACCGAGATAGCCCTCTTGAGCCGCTCGTTCGGCTACGGCCAAGCGAAGGTCTTTTGAGGTATCTGCCTTGAGCGTCTTCACCGCCACTCGCATCGTTTGGTGTGCGAGTGGAACATAGAGATCTGCTTGGTAAACCCTGCCATACTCACCAACACCAAGCTCTGCGGAGTGGTCGATATTCGATCTTTCTGAATCAATGAACAGACAATCCAGCTCCTCAGGCTTCTCGTCCTGAGTCAAACAGTTGGGTTGTGTTCTCTGGTCAAAGCAAGCCTGCCCTACCTACCACAGTCCTTCGACTGAGCGGAATGGAACCATCCATAAGCAAATAGGCTCTTGGTCAGTAGTGCCAAGAGACAGCAGTGGCGACAAGTTGGTCTAGTGAGTGATACTGCAAGGAGGTTGCGTGATAGGAGTGATGTGGTAGGTGCTGGTCTTGTTCGAAACCGAGGGTTGGCGATCGGGCCTTTGCTTATTGGTCCACGAGGCTTGGTCTCGACTTGCCTTGGCACCAAGGCGCCAGTTTTCTACTTGCATCAGGAACATCTGAACATGCACCAACTCTGCACGCTGATTCAAAGTCAGGAAATTCACACAGAAATTCTGCCTGGTTGAACACCAATCCTGTCCCTCCAGCACAGATCTCGACTGTCATAAGCCCGCTCAACCCAGCTTCTCAGAAGCATGATCCAATGTGGTACACACAGAGGACTGTGCTATTTTCTTAAGGTGTATGACTTTCAACAGAGTGTCCACCCCAGAGTCTACATCCAATAGTATCCCAGAGATCGCTTTTCGAATGAGAACGACAAGAGAAGAGGCGTGTTCCACAGGGAATGAAAGTGAGCGACTGGAAAAACCAGATGTCTGCGTGGACTTGATAATGCTTGGCCTTGACTTCATGTCCAATATTTTGATCCCATTTCACGAGTACCAGTTGCCAGGGGTGTTCTATCTGAGGAGAATGTGACTGCGATGATAGAGACGCTCTCAATTATGAGGCCAGCAACATGAAGCCCCGACTGCCCTTCCCACACCCCGATGCTTCCCGTGTCACAGCCCGACGCAAGACGCTCCCCGTCGGAAGGGCATGCAAGTGACATAACCGCAGAGTCTCCAGCGGCTGTCAATTTCGCGACCTCCACTCCATGTTCTGCACCGTGCAAACCAATTAGCTTTTTAGACACACCAAAACGCCACACTTCGTCCAGTTGGGTCAAGCACAACCCAGCCGTTAAACACTCGTGATAGAGCTCCGAGCGTAGTGACGCATGATCCGGACACCACGTCCCCCAGCCTGACTTTTCCATTTTCATGGCCGGAAATACACCTTCGCCTCACTCACCCAAGTGAACCACATCGTGCGACCTGATCTTGAATTCACGTGACGATGTAGAAGACCCCAAGAGGATCCCATATTTGGGGAGATAATATATGATTTCTCGTTTAGTCAAGGTTCCACCGAAACGAAAGAGGGACATAAAGCTCTACGGTCAATTCGTCTTCCACGACTGCAGGATGATATCAGAGGCCTTCTCCGCGATTGCGATGGTCGGGCCAGCTGTGTGCCCGCTAACGATCTCTGGCATAATGCTGGCGTCCACAACCCTCAATCCATCGATGCCATATACCCTGAGCGAGGTATCCACCACTCCACCATCACCAAGAGGCGCCATACGAGCAGTCGATGTAGGATGGTACCTGAAGAGTATCCAAATCCATCCAGTTAGCTGTGACTTGACACTTTAAGATGAGTCGCCACCCACAAGGTCTCGCAGCGGGCCCTCACAATCCCTTCGATCTCTTGGTCGCTCATGGCGTCGAGTCCGTGGTCCAACAATGGTTGGGACGTATCGTCAAGGTTCAAGAGAGACCTCATCGGCTCCTGCTGCGCGATCTTGTTCGCCACACGAATACCCCGGACCATCGTCTCCATATCTCGTCGAGTGCTCATGTACCTGAGGTCAAATTCAATGCGGTTGTTGAGCGAACACATCCTTATCATCTAACATAACTCGTGAAGCTCACTTAGGATCGACGATCACCTTATCCCACGGATCGCTGCTATGCAGTGTAATTTCGCCCATGCTCGAAGGCCTCAGCATCACAGGAGTGATGCTCATCGCGTCACCGACGTCGAAGACGGCGTGCCCATGGTCTCGCCAGGCCAAGCTCGACACCATGATCTCGATATCAGGAGCGGTCTTGGCGCTCGTGGAGTCCGGTTCGCCCAGCGCCGTTACCATGTCCGGCTGGGCCAAGAGCTTAGAGGCAATTGCTCCATCGCCCACTCGAATGAAAGCTAAAGAGTCCTGGCTATGCATGGTCAAGTAGCCGGTCCCGAATAATTTGTATTCGAGGAAAGTGGTGGTGAGTCTGATCTAGATTCATCAAGAAAAATATGAGCCCTCAACGCGACACAGAATTTTGGAGGGTATTGAAAAGAATGTGATACCCTGTCCATAAAGGTACTTGGAGTGAAGATCCTTCGGCTCGATATTCCTGAGACGCGTGGATTCGTGGCGAAGCAGACGTTGACGACGAGATGGTCTTGGAGATGCTTTCCTACGCCTGGTAGGTCCTTGACAACATTAATGTTGTGCTGCTTCAGTTGCTTGGCATCACCGACTCCAGAGAGCATAAGGATCTGGGGAGTATTCACAGCACCGGCTCTGTAACAGGATGAGATATTGTGTCAATGATATAATTTCCCATTGACATACATATAAATACGTACGTTAAGAGGACCTCTTTCTTGGCCTTGACGAAGAATGTGGGACCGTTTCTGGTTTCGGCAAACTCAACGCCAACGGCGCGAGGCGTTCTACTCCTGCGATCGAACCGTATCTTGGTAACGTGGGCTCCGGTCGCTACTTTGAGGTTACGACGGGCAAGGACGTCGGAGGTCAGGTATGCTCGTCTGCCATTGCGTCAATAGATCAGGTCTAGAATTCATAGTGTGGGTGAGGATGGACATACTCTGTCGATGAACGCTGCCCTTGGGGTGTAATGTATGTTGGAGTCCTCGTAACTCCCAGAGAACCTTTGATACCGGAGATATCGTGATCAGTGGAAGTATACATTCAATTTGGATTTTTGTCACACCTTTGCTGGTGTTCACATCGTCCGTCTTGTTGATGCCGAGTTTGTCACATGCTTCGATAAACGCACCTCCCAGCGCAGTGAAATGTGCGAAGTATCCAATCTGCAGCGTGTCATTTACGTTGTTAGGTAACATAACGCGGGTGTCATCGGGAAATGCTTCACTTGAACAGGCCCGTTGTGCCCTCGCTCAGTCAAATCGATCGGGACATCAGGGTGGGGAACAAACGTCTCGAATCGCTGCAAGTATCTGTGTGATAGTCACAAAGCTCAGTGGAACATCCAGGGGCCTCTTGACTGGTAAACGTTCACTTTTGAAAGCCTTTAAAGGCCCAGCCGCGACCCTCCTCATCGTCGCCTTGCATCTCGGCCCACCGATCATAGTCCTCTGGTGCACCATTATGGAATATCATGGCGTTTCCAGCGGAGCATCCTCCGAGGACTTTCGTTCTCGTCCATGGTAGCTCGCGATTGTTCAGCAAAGGCTGAGGAGTTGTCCAATACGACCAGTCATTACTGTTACAAGGTGCATTGAAACTATGAGCTTGGTGACGCATTGTATGCCGTCCTGGAGTGCTTACACAGTTCGTTGTAAACCCATAAATGCGGCGGGCATAGTGGACTCTTGAAGTGCAACGCCACTATTTCATTACGCATCAGAACATCTTTGCTCATCGTTGCTGATGGAACCATCGTGTTGCACACCTCTGGCCCGCCTCTAAGACTAAAACGGTATGTTTGCCGCTAGCAGATAGTCGGTTGGCGAGCGCCAAGCTAGCCGTTCCACCTCCAATGATGACGAAGTCGTATTCGGGTGTCTGTGCATCCTGCTCGTCTTCTGTCTTAACGCCAACTTGATGTGCGGCTTTTAAACCGCCTGCAGAACCACAGGTCGCTGCGAGGTATGCGAGGGTACATCCAGCAGCAACTGCAGCTCCTGTCTTGTAGATTGTGGATTTGTTCATATCAGAGGGGATTAAGAAGGGTATTGTAGTTCTAGTTGCAAGTGACGAATCCCTAAATATAAGCGCAGAGGTCAGAGAAGAGGCGAATGAACGTGATACACCAGCCGAAGTCTGATCTGATAAATTCATTACCAAATTAGGAGTGGCCTGAGGTGAGAATGGTTGGCTGGTGAGTTGAACAGATACTGGGGATTAGCTCGGAGACCTTGACGAGCTCAACCAAGTTTGGATCTGTCCGAGTGCAACGCTCGATCTATTGTAGGTCTCTGGCGTGTCATCCCGGTTTCGGTTTGGAATACAATAGAGTTGTTCCTGGGAATGTGTGGAAAGTCGTTGTGTCTCACCCTTATCATATGAGATTCATGCATTACTGACCGAGTGCATCGAAGAAAGTTTGGCGTAGGTTGGAACAACTTGGGACGACTAATCTCCGAGGCTGAATGACCCTCTACTCTAACGTGCAGTCACGAGCCTTCTATATGAAGCTTCTGCTTCACACGCGAGCTCATCAAGGCAATGCATATGCAATGTCCGCGAAGAGTATGGATTGAGCCGTAAGACACGAATATGAAAGAGAAGAACGGTTCATGGTACAGAAATGCGCATCAAATAAGAGTGGTTCTAAAGATCACAGGTGAAACAAGACTGTCGTCACCCCCAGGAATTCATGCCCATGCCCATACCCGCCTGCTGCTGCTGCTGCTGCTGATATTGTTGTTGCATGAATGGGTTATGGGATTGCTGCTGTTGCGGTTGCTGCTGCATCTGCGGTAACATCCCCTGAGCAAACGAGGCGAAGGGCGAGTTGTTATTAGGGGTTCCTGATGGGAAGGGAGTATTATTCGTGTTATTGAAGGGGGATGAAGCGAACGGGGTCGAGGAACCAGCGTGGAACGGTGAAGGTGCTGTGGACAACTGAAATGGTTGAGGTTGCTGCTGTTGCTGCGGCGGCGGCGGCTGCTGTGGGTGTTGTTGGAAGGGCGAAGCTCCTGTGAACGAAGATGCTGAGGTGAACTGCGGTTGGACTGGGTATTGTTGTTGCGATGGTGTGAATTGCGGCTGGGAAGACGTGAATGGCTGGGCCATGGCAGATTGGAATGGTGATGGGGTAATGTTAGACGTTGCAGAGCCGCCATTCATCCCAGCGCCGTACGTATGGAAAGGATTTGCTGGACTAGGACCACCCATCATCATCGGTGTTGCCGAGGCACCGGTCATGTAGTTCTGCGTCCCGCCGCCCAAGCTCATCGCACTCATCGACCCATTCAAGCCTGTCGCTGGTGTTATCATCCCTCTAGGTCCGAATGACGAAGCTATCTGTGCGTTATACGGCGACGCTACTGAAGGGAAGGGGTTCGTGGCAGGTGTAGCCTGCGATGCAGGTGGCTGTAGAGCAGGCGCGTTTCCAAGCAATGACAACAAATCCTCTTCGTACAGACTCCTCTGTGGCTGCGGCGGTGGCCTCGGTGGTGACGCCTGTGCTGGTGCGGCAGCCGCGTGTACCGGTGGAGGCGGCGGTGACTTGTCTGGTATGGTGAATCGAGGCTTGGATGGGGGCTCGGGCGGTGCCGTGGGGTTCGAGGTCCAGGAGAAGCCACCTGCAGAGGGCTTCGTGGGCGATGTTGTGGTGATCACCGGAACCGGTGATGAAGAGAGTATACTCCTCTTCGTGTTGAGGCTCGAGGCCGTACTGGGTCTTGCGTTTGACGAGGGTGGAGTCACGCCCACGCTAGAGAATTGAGTGTCCCTCGCAGCTGCCGACGAGTTGACGCCAGCCGAGCTCGGTCGTGTGGACTTGCCGCGTTCCAACGAACGCGAGTGCGACTCCATCTCCGCCATCAAGTTGCTGGCTGTCGGAGACACAGCATTAATCGTCTCCCGATAGCTCAATCCTCCGCTGGATAGTCTTCCACTGGATAACGGACTCGGTGTCTTGCGTCGCGCGGTGATGATATCGGACAGGCGGAACTTTGATGTCACTTCAAGAGACGGCACGGCTGGCTGAGGCCGTTCTATGAAGGCTTTGTACTGATACTTGTTCCGTATGAAAGTCTCCAGCTCCGAGTCCCGTTCCGAGTCGAAAGTGTTCGTCGGCGCCGGGTTCCTCCTGATATCAGGGTTGTAGATGGCATTCGCTTTCGTATTGGGCCCGAGTTCTTTCATCGACTTACGAAGGAGGAAAGCGCAGCAAGTCAGTAGATAGACAGACCTATGAACGCAACGAACCAGAACACTGACTTCAACTTGTTCTTTCGTCCATGTATCAAGTGTTACACTCTTTCTATAACGCGTCGAGGCAAGTCAATATTTAGGGGATGACGATTTCTGATGACGAACACTCACACTTTCGAGATGTGCGTTCCCAGCTTCCTATGCGCCGCTGCACATTGTACACATATGAAGATACCGAGGTTCCAGCTCGCCCATCTGGGCGCGCTACTCATGCAGTCTGCACACACGTCTAGGAAACAGAGGCGTCAGAAGCATGTCCGTCCACTAACACTACGTAACGCTCACTATTGCCGGGAAGAGCAAGGAGCTCAGAGAGAACACGCTTCTGGCGATCGTTAGCAGCTTTGGAGATGCCTGCCATGGTATTCGGACTGTCGAGGTGGTGGTGGGGAGGGCCTGTGTTTTGCGTTTCGTCGTCGACTAGAGAATGAAGGGTCTTACGCGGACTGTTCGGTGATTGTCTAGAGACGGCTCCTCTTCACCCTTTCTACCCTTTCAAGCTGGCTGGTTACTGACGATCGCGAAGCCAGGATCGCCATTGGGATCCGGCGGAAGAACAAGAAATGCAGCTTTGCATTGGACGGTGCTTTCTACAGTTTCACGACTTATTGAGATTGAGCTGATTTCTGCAATGCACGCTATTTGGGCTTGATAGCGTCGTTAAGCCCCTTGCGCTGCAAGCAATTCCCAAACTTGAAACTGGCCGCCAGCTCGTCCAACTCATCGAACGACAAACCCTCGAAGTACGCCGCATACTCCGGGTAGAGCTCTTCGGACATCAGGATATTGCGGATCAAGCGACCAACATGCCTTGAGGGTTTCCAGGTTGGAGGATACTTGTGAAGGATGCTGGGGACCTGAACAAGGAGACGAGCATGAATTCAGACGAGGGCCAGGGATGCATAAGACGTGAATGAAATTCCTGGTGTTTTTCAAGAGTCTTCGTGACTTACCTCTTGGACAAGCCAATCCTCGATGGGCTTAGTGATGTGCCCTACTGTGGACAAGTCCACGCCCCAGGCATCCGCTGCAATCCTCTTCTTCTTTTGCAAGAAAGGCTTGAGCCTCTTCATATAGGTGGTATCTGGGGCGGTGTACACCATGCCTGCAATATAAACCGGGCAGCTATGTCAGTGTGGCTGCCCCTGATAAATCAGGACCGCTAGATCCAAAAGGCAGCAGCGGGTACCTTGGAAACCAATATCCTTATATAACCATATGCTCCAAGATATCTTTCTCTCTTCGTAGATGGTTAGTTGATCCTTCAGGACGTGATATCGCACCTTGTTGATAGATTCCCAGTTGGGGTCATCATCAGGACCGGCGTACACTGGACCCCACTCGCCTAGCAAACCCGTACAATGACGCTCGTATTCAGAACAGCCCTGTGATTGGACCTTCGATCTTGTCTTGGTAGGCAGTCTTTCTCTCGTACGTCTTGAGAAGTATCTCTGTATCCGCCCAAGTCCACGAGCTTAATGATTCCACAAATTTAGCACGCGAGCAAATGGCATACCTCGTTGTCCTGGCGACCCCGTGTATATCTCGTTATCGGGGAATCCAAACGAAGAGTAATCGTGACAGGCGTATACCGAGTTCGGTAAAGGGTCCTCGAATCTGGAAGATGATTTCGCAATGATCGTCAGTTCCCCTAGCCTTGACAATCATGAAGCCTTCATGTACTGGGAGAAATCCGCCTAGTTTTTGTTATATCAGCGCCAGCTACGTCTATGTAGAATATTGGAGAACTAACAGCAAACGTGTTCCCGTCCAGTAGAGAATGTGGTGTGGATCAATTTCCCGGATCGCCTTTTCCAGCCTGTCGTATAGAGCAAGTAGTTGGCGGTGATCTTCCACAGCTGGCTCATTCAATGGGTTGTAGCCTAGGTCGTGGTCGCGTTACCTACTGTTGGCGTTTCATCACCACAAGACCTACCAGCCACCTAAAGACAGGATGTCAAGGCCTGCGAGGGATATAGCCGCACTTATCGATTTTTTCTCACCCATGTGTTACCTTTGTAGCGCTCAGCGATGGCCCTCCAAATGCCGACAGCACGGTCCTGGAATTCGATGTGCTCCCAAAACATTGCCTTGTGTATGCCAGAATCTTAGAAGCTGGCTTCAGAGGGTGATAAAAGAAGTCGATTACATATCCTTACTGCTATGCCAACCCTGATTCTGGCCTGGTGAAAACAATATTCGTTAGAGCCCCCATCCTTCTCTTCTGGCGGAGAGAAACTGCTTACCTCCTGGGGCGGCATGAAGATCTACAGTGTATTGATGGTATGAATATTGATCCGAAACTAAACAACTGGAGATGCCATACCAATAATTGTATATATGCCCTCTGCAGCACACTAAATAGAGGAATCATCAGCAGAGTGGAGAAGTATTTTGTAGATAGGCCGGTTGATAGCTAACCAGGTTTATGATGCGATCGATCCAGAGAAAGCCTCTTTCAAGGTAGACTCCTGTTGTTTTGCACGCTGAGCGATGAAAAACTCCACGAGTGGTAGCTGCACGGACCCGGATTCATATCATCTTCAAGATGTCTGCGGTACATTGAACTTCATTAGCAGGGCACATAGCAACGCGTCCTTCTATTAGGTACGCACCGGTAGTTCACAGCGAGCCTGAAGATTAGAAGGGTTTAACTATTCATATCCTGGCGGTGGCGTAGAGAGGTGCGCATACATACCGGATGCAGTTGAAGCCCAAAGAGCCAAAGAACTTGGCATCCTCTTCCGCGAAAAAGTACTCGAGGAACTACAAAAGAGTGATTCCACGCCGTCAGGAATCAGAAGGCCTCTAGGGACGTTGGGGACTTACCTTATCAAAGAAGAAATCGTATTTCTCTCCTCCAAGGACATTCTTCAGGGCCTTGCGCATGCCAGGCTCATGCCCAGGATAGCCTTCGATCCGACAAATACGTCCAGCCACCACTGAGCTGTTAAAGAGAAGGGGTCCATACCACTGACAAAAGATGCTCGTCTTGTCAGTGATATGTTAAGTAAACCATGTATGGAAGAGTATACGTAATAAAGTTCTCCATATTGAGCATTCCTCCTGCGAATTTAGGTTTTGCAACAGCGCTTGCTATCAAATCACCACCCGTCAGACCGTAAGATTCTGGACATACCAAGCCCGGCCCCTCGAAGAATCACTGGGTTGCCATCCTGTCCAACGATTTCCCTCTTAGATACCTTGAGGATACCAGACGCGGCTGGCTTAGATTCGATCGGCACACCGATTTTCAAGCGTGTTCGCGACATGGTGTAGGGTACTATGATTCGGGGCCAGCTAACAGTGGTTCGTGATGCATTTATCCATCGCACTCAAATCATTGCTCCATGGGGATCAGGTGAACAGCGTTTAACCGTGCCCAAGTTGGGAAGCCTGATCGGTTGCATCGGGCGTTCGAAAGCGTATAAGTATAAGTATCCTTTCACAACTCTTCCTACTTCTAAGTATGTAGATGCCAGGTGTTCAGGTTGGGACGGTTGAACTTATTGCATGATGCCAGGACCCTGCTCCCAAACCCAATAAAAAGGGCCCACACAACTTATTCCTCATCCGCCTCATCCTCATCCTCATCCTCATCCTCATCACTGTCTCCGCTCTCATCTTCACTGCCGTCGTCACTGTCGGGTTGAGAACGACCAGTTGCATCCCAATGACCTCCCCCTCCGTCTGAACCTTCCACTCCTCTCTTACCCACATCCTGTGAGCCTTCCCCTTGGTCCACACGTCCATGATCCATCTCCTCATCAGCATCAGAGTTAAGTTCGTCATCATCATCGTCCCCTTCTGGATTAAGCTGTAAGGCTTGGATGATACTCTTAGCTAGGTCTGCAGTACTCGGAAGCGAAGCTGTAGTGGTTGAAATTGGCGGCTTGACCTCGGGCTTCCCGGTGGATTTGGGTATCTTGGCTGTTGGATCACAAGTGCAATCTATATCAGCCCGATCAAGGGAACCAAGATTGGAGGGGGTATGAGCGTACCAGTCTTAGAGTACTCCAGCAGGGCCAAATCTTCATCGAGGTATGTAAAATAATCGTCTTCATGGCAGACATCCTCACCCTCGTCGGATGGACCGCAAGCGTTGTGTCGATCTCGATTTCTACCCTCAGAATCGTAATCTCTGGATACAGATTTATCGCTTTGCCGTCCGGGCGGTGAAGATGGCACAACTACTTGCGCTTGTTCTACGTTGGTAGCGAGGGGTGCCAATTCTAAAGCCTCCGCTACCGATAGATGGGTGAAATCTTTGGCACGAACGATATTCAGTGAGCGAAACGCTGTTGGAATAAACGGCCATGTCAACGATCGTAGTACGAGTGTAGTCATGATCGAACCACGCAACCAAAAGCCCTTTCTCCAGGTCCGAACATAGCTTCGAGTCGTTTCTGACACCGTTCCAAGACCCTGTCGAATGTCGGTAACAGGTTTTTCAAGTCAATTGAGTATCATGAATAAGAGCGAAAGACAGCCCAATCGCACACCGAGTCCACAGCACCCGTCGCCCCGACCGCACTCAATAGGCTTTCCCATCCCGCGGGTCTTAGCCGGATCTGCACCGAGGGAGCGACGGCATCTCGGCGCTGGTAGAGCAAGTCGAGCGAATGCTCCAATAGAGCGGTGGTCCGATGGGATAGGGCATTGATAAGCGGCTCGGGAAGGTCGACATCAGCGTCCCGGCACTTCTGTTGGCGACGCATATGCTCTTGGGCGATACGACTGACTTCTTCTGTGAGCGGAAAGCGAGAGATCTGAAGATCGGATGATTGTAGGGGCCACATTGTTTTCTGCACCCGGAAGATTACCCCTTTCAGTACTTGCGACGCAGAGCGAGAGAAGTGGAACGCTCACCCTGTCCATCTTCCCCAAGAACCTCTGAGCAGGAGGAGACGGAGCTCGAATAGTAGCCTGACTGATGTAAACCTCAATTGCCCCATCACTGCGAACGCCCATCGAGTTGGTTTGGGTTTGAGTATCCAGATAGTTCAGCATCTGGGAGCTGATATCTGCCGTAGCCTCCGTTCGAAGCGTACTCAACAAGTGGTTGTATTCGGTGATCTCGCGTCGCTGCTTCACCGGGATTTGGCTGATCACTTTTCGGCGTTTCCTCCTTGGGGGATTGCTATGTAGGGACACATGAACGAGGATCTTTTGGAGATACAAGGTTTACAACAGACGCATACCTTTCTGAGCCATTGTGCATACTTTGAAGATCACCCGACGACGACAAAGATTTGCCTCTCTTTCGTTTTCCGGCAGGCTCAGATGTGTGGTGTTCACCTATGTCAGGTCGTTCTGGCGAAGATCGAAGGAACGGGTTCAGAGTGCCTAGGTGGTTGTGTCGCTCGGTCATGGCGGTCGCTGCAGCATCATGATCAAACGCAAGCCCGTCCGAGTCAGAGTCCGAGTCTCGCAGCTCTGGATCATGGTCTATGACCGTCCAGGACATTCGTCGCAAGTGTTAAAACACGAGTAGAAAACGAACTGCACAGCCAAAGCGATACAGCTGTTATGTAAGCTCTGGAGCGTGGGTTATCAACGGAATTGGCTTCATCATCAATTTCTTTCGCCATACACCCTCTCACTGTACTTGAATAACCAAGGTATGCTTTAGTCAGACATCTTTTGTAGCAACTTCAATTCATCGGCCTGACCTTGGTAACTTATCTTTCTTAGAATGAGAGAGAAGTGGAAGAAAAAGCGTGCGCGCAGGCTCAAGAGGAAAAGAAGAAAGGTCAGTCCGACTTCAAGAGCGGGATGTCTATCATGTACAGGACCAACTGACATGATCTCTATACGCAGATGAGAGCTCGTTCCAGTCAGCCTTTGTTTCCATTTCTCATATTTGAATCTCAACTAACGTATCTGCACGTCCTTCACAGAGTAAACGCCCAAACGGTCATCGTCGACTTGAAGTCTGTCCCGCCGAGGATGTGAAGATTGAAGACACCAGAGAAAGTGTCAAAGACGCCGGCTTCTAATCACCTATCGTCCTACCGCTCATCCCGTTGACACCTCTCACATCGCACGAGCTCCACATCCTCCTTGACTTCAGGCCGTCGGAAACCTCCGTTCAGGCAAGAAAGAGATTTCAATGTCAAATAGTCAAGTTCTCCGGTCGCTTTTCTTGTATGTTTTGTACTTCGAAGGTACCTGAAATTGTCATTGAATGCTGCTACAGTCTATAATGTCTCCTTTCCATTGTCCGTGTGCCCCTTCTGGTGGGACGTCCTCTCGAGCATAGCACGGCGATGGTAAATGAAAATGGCTCTTGATATCAAGTTGGGCTTGTGGGCCATGAGCATGTGGGATTGCAGGTCCTCGTGCTTGCGGAAATGGAACTCTTGAGAGCAGGCTTACACGAGCCGTGCTGCGGAGGCATTCTGCTTCTGCGGCTCCAGCCCCAGATCATGATGTGATCGTCTACTTCTGCAAGCCTGTCTCGCCGTGAACAGGCTTCTTAAGCTCTGGTCCTCACGTCAAGAATACTCCATGACGTGCTGGACTGAGCCAGAACCCGATGGAGCCTGTCGTGGGGTAAGCACTTCCATATCGGAAGCTCACCTGCTGGTCGCTATTGTTCAATTCAGCTTCGCGAATTCGGGTGCCCTATCTCGGACGTTCTGCCAATATTTACGGCTTCAGCTGTTATAATGGTGGTCATTTGCGTAAAATCTGAGACCGCAGCCCTCTTCTCTCATCACAAATCTACAATCGACAATCTACAAATCTACAATCTCCAAAGCGGGCGCTGCGTTGGCAGTTGGAGGTGTTTTGGCATCCTTGGCATATCAGACGGCGATAGGAGCCTCCACAGGAAAAACCTTCTTCCTCACACCACATCAAATCGGCGTCAACTCAGATGACGAGAAAAGCACGGAGGCGTCCGAATATGACTTCGTCATCATCGGAGAGGGAACGGCCAGTCTTGTGCTGGCCAATCGTCCATCAGCCAGTGGCAAACACAGTGTTCCAGTGTTGGAAGCGGGACAAAGGTGCGACAAACGCTCGTATGAGGATAAATGAGGAGGTCCTCGCATGTAACCCAATAGCGGCATTACACTCCAAGAGTTAATCATGCCTGCTGCATCCTTCGGGCTCCAGCGAACAGCGGAAACGCCGAGCAGAATGCCTTATGCGGTATCAAGCTCATCAAGGGATACATTATTTCAGAAATGATTGGACTTATGATACAGCTCCTCAGCCTTTGCTAAACAATCGGGAGATACCCTGGACCAAACCAAAGCTCCTCGGGGGATGCAGCTCTAGAAACGCCACGATGTCCCACCTTGGCGCTGTTGAGGACTACGATCGATGGGCCGAGATCTAAGGGGACGACGAGCATGGTTATGAATGGGCGTACAAAGGCATTGAACAGTGGGTATTGACCCATTATCAGGTCTCCGAGTGTCCCGCTAAGCTTTGTGACTCCTTCCAGATATATGGAGCGGTCTGAGACGTTCGTCCCCCATCCTGACGTCCCTATCGATATAGCTGAACGAGGGAAAGACGGACCCGTTCAGGCAGACGACTCTTCAGTGGTTCCATATCTCGCCACTTCCTTATAAAGATGGCCTGTTGCAGACTGGCTATTTCGCTCATTTCACTGCCCTTGCCGGCGCATTCATTGAGGCATGTGACAAGATCAGCATCAAGAAGTCTGAGGATATGAACATAGCGAAAGGTTTGATCTGCACCACATTGACATGTGGGCCGCCGTCTGACAGCTCGTCCTGTCCATAGGAACCCAGGGAATTACAAGGGTCGCAACATACATCACCTCCAAAGGGAAGCGTTGCTCGACAGAGTGTGCTTATACTATATGACATACTGTGGACTTTGCGATCAGCTAATACGAAGCACCCGCAGACGAGCATATCTGACGCCTGATGTCCTGGCCCGTCCCAACTTGAAAGTGGCGACAGGGCTCATGTTATAAAGATACGGCTCGACCGCAATGGTGGAGCGCCCCGTGCGATTGGATTCGAGTTTGCTGAAACCAAGACCGGACCCATCTTCTTCAAAAGGCAAAGAAAGAGGTTCCTGTAACGTACGTAAACAATACACATCACAAAGTGAGTCATATCACTCACATACATCCTATGCTATTACAGAGCTGGTGCTGTGAACACTCCCCATGTCTGGAGTCGGCGATGCCAAGCAGCCGAATGAGCACGACATCGATGTTAAAGACCTAGCCGGCGTAGGGAAGCATCTCCAGGATTACCTCGTAGTAAACGCCTGTTTCGCCACGGACCCGCGCGTCCCAGGCATATCAAGCCGGAAGATCTTTACTCTAAGTAGCTTCATTGACCAGGTATAGTATTTCCCTCGTTATCCGCCATGATTCCGTGTCACATTCGAATCTCACCTACCATCTCATGAATTTAGACCAGACTCATCGCGTCTCTCATCAAATACAAGTATACGGGACTGGTTTCTTGACCTCGCACAGTCAAGGCTCTTTCGCGTTTGTTCGAGTCGGCGATGAACCACTTACCTCAAAGGTCTTGGTAGTACCGGATATGATAACTGCATTGGGTGAAGCGGATTCTACGAGCGCAAAGACTGCACCTGACCTGGAGATCCTGGTTTCAACCTTGGCCTGGCGAGACCATGGGCACCCCATCTTTGACGTCGGTGACGCGATGAGCATCAGGCCTGTGATGCTCAGGCCGTCGAGTTTGGGAGAGATCATGCTGAAGAGTAAAGATCTTTGGGACAACCAATCATCGATCCTAGGTGGGATTTTTAGGCAGAATAAACAAGTAGGAAGAAGCACACTAACGCCCCGTCGTGTATTGCCACTTATATACATGAGTACCCGACGAGATATGGAGACGATGGTCCGCGGGATTCGTCTCGCGAGCAAGATAGCACAAAAAGAGCTTCTCTCATCTCTACTGAACCTCTGTGACACGTCGCAGCCCTTGTTGGATCATAGGATTGACGGCATGAGCGACGAGGATATCGAAGAGATTGTCAAGGCACGCTGTGAGACTTTGTGAGTTGCCACGCATCCCGGATGTTAGATTACGGCAACTGAGATGACTACATGTATTGACAGGTATCATCCTACATCTACTGCTCGCATGGCGCCCCTTCGCGATGGGGAGTGGTGAATACTTCGCTCAGGGTCTATGGAATTGATGGGTTGAAGGTCATTGACGCCGGCATTATGCCGGAGATCGTTAGTAGCGGGCATATAGCTGGCCCGACTATCTCGATCGTAGATAAGGCCGCTGACATCATTCTGCAGACTTGGAATACGGGCTGATTGGAGGCCCGCGTCTTCCTATGGTGTTGGACGAGAGAAATACAAGTATCTGATGCCTTTTCAAGTTATGCATCCTGTATTAACTAGTCAATCATTACCTCCACAGAGGGTGGCCCTCATAATTGAGGGTCGTTCTACTCACCGACCCTCGAGGTTAGACTGTAGGTAGTCATGATGAACGCCGGCGACGAGGCGTAACGCACGTAGCTCATATAGCAGGTTCTGGCCAGCTGACCGACCCAAAATGAGCCATTCTAGGTTTTGCTCGAAACCGAACAATAATCAATTGGTCATATATCCTTGTTTGTCAGGACGGCACGCAAAGCATACCTTTTCCTCCCGCCTCCATCTCCTCTGTGATGGTCGTCGTTGCACTCAATACGTCCCTAGAAGCGGCATATCTGACTTCCACCTCATGCTGGATTAATACTCGGGCGAGAGCGACATCAAGCGGAGCACGTCGGAGGAGATGGATAAGGTCACGTCCCAGCGCCTTCTGGAGTGGGAGCGGTGTGAACATCGAAGCTTTGGCTTCTTGCCACCTTTGCGAGATACCTCCTTTAGAAAGCCGTGATTTCGTTCAAAGTGAGATACATGATTCTCTACGTCTATCGACCCAACTTCCTCCGCTCGCTTTTCCTCACGCGGGTTCAGCGTGCCGTGCGCCACCCTCAAGCTGTCGGCTGGCACTACAGCCTCGATGGAAACCCCCAGGGGGGGGGGGTCTTCCAGTTGCTGGGACCTGGTCCAGCGGCTACAGACCCGTGTCCTGGGCGGGTCTGATGACGCTAAGGGGGCTCACAGCTCCGAGTCAACTCTGGAAGAGAAAACCCCTCTGGATGTTTTATTTTATCGACGCTTTGCGAGGCTCTGGAAACATCCGAATGTGAGAGCATCAGTCCCCTTCCACGATTGAAGCGTTCAAAGCGTTGGCACAATGTCCCATCCCATTTCCATATGGCACTCAGCGCGTCCTCCCCCTTCCCATGTCTTTCGAGCGCTTGAAATCCATAAAAACATATGAGTATGCTTGCCTTGCACAAGATGGTTGAACGTTACTGCGACTCGATATGCGATACGGGACAAGGGGGCAAAAGGAACCCAGTGCATCTAATGAGTTTCACAGCGCTTCCCCTGTCGCACGTTTCCCTGACGTTCTTTTGTGTTTGCGTCCACCGTGAAGTGTTTGCTGGCGTCGGCGGTCATATTTTAGGCGTGGCTTACGCCTAAAGTACCTTGTGAATTATCATGCCACCTTCATGTCGCTTTGACCTTTCTTACCTTCAATCCTGCGTGTTACTATTAGTCTGTTTTTACTCCTGGATTCGGCAGCGTGGCTCGTTTCTTGTAGCTTTCTGGCTTTCCTATCATCCTACGACTAGCCTTATCTCCGACTAACTACCACTTCCAAGCTTTGACTTCAAGATGGCCCTACCAAATAGATCCAGATCATACGGCTATTGTGCCCGAGGTTTCCTCGCTGTATGCTACTGGCCGTGACTGCCGGCCAATCGGGGATCATTCAGGGACGTTACCACAATGTCTTATACTTGAATATTTGCGCATCTTCTTTTGGGCTTTACCCGCATAGTCCGCTTACTGGCACACACTTAATGCTAAAGGAATTTCGATGGGATTACTCGCGATTGTAGGCACATGTACGTAGCACCACAAAGGCTTTCATTGATCGCCTCTCAAAGGTTCTTGGCCATCCATCTGCCCCCTCGCTTTACATACTTCCTCTCAAATCCGTTCCGCGCGTACCACACACCACCTCGATCGTTCCCAGGTGCCATTGCAACATGGACCCCTCCTCCACCGTCCTGCTTCACCACATTGGAGAAAGCCTCGAGGAGCTTGGGACCATACCCTTGGCTCCGATATTCAGGAAGAAGGTTGACGTGGAGGTGTGCAGGGTAGCCTTCATCGATCAATTCGCTATCCATCACGTTCGGATCGTAGAGCGTGTCCAACATCCATGAAAGAGACCCCAAATCAGCTTGGATGCGGTTTCCTTCCGGCGTAGACGGTGGGGGGAAGCGAGTGCTATCGATCTTGGAAATGTACTCCTCGTGGTACTTCTTGATGAACGGCCTAGTCGACGTAGCGCCAACCATGTAACCGACTGCCACACCATTCCCGTCGTCGAGAACGAAAGACGATTCGGGGGCGAGCAGGGGGTACGGTGCACACCATATGGCGGACGCGAGTGCAAGGTCAGGCGCTAGGCCAACCACAGGGTCAACTGTGAGTTCACACTTTGGGTTATGACAGGCGATCAGTAGTTTACTTCCCTTTTAATCATTCAAGTACTTACTATACGCAGAATAATGTCCAAGTCCTTCGGCTCATACAAACGCACGAACGGCGTGGGGATTGTCGGGGTTTGCATTGCGACTGGTTATCTCGAGGGAGTTGAGTTGAGCTAAATGGCTGTTGCAACTCTGCAGTAATATACCCTCACGGAGGCCTAGCGGATAATACAGCAACATCCAAAGAACGCCGTTGAGCACCACAGTCGTATTTGGCCAAGATAAGAATCGGTAAAATTGGCTACTTGGGGTAACTCATCGGACGATTGTCGCTTATTGCCCTTGTCGGATTAGGGACTCGGAGTAACGCTGACCTTTATAAGCTTCTTCCAGATGAAGAGGCAAGGCAAATGGCAAGACACCCTTCTCAAAACTGTCTCACCGGGAAATCTGAGAGGTGTGAGGCGACCTGTTGCGGGCTCTTGTCTCAAGCTGTGTGCGACAAGGAAGCAAAAATACGCCCCGAGGGCAAAACCACGAATTGAAGGTTTTTTTTTTTTGTGTGGGAACGGGTGGGAACTCGCTATCGAGCGAACGGCCACTAGTCGCAAAGACCGTGCGAATTGAAGGTTGGTTAGATTGAGCGTCAACAAACCGTTTTACATGCGAAGCAATACCACACATGTGCGAATGTTGTCCAATCGGGGTTTCTTCGCTGAATGACCTCGTCATCTTGCGGCCTCATCAAAATCAAGACGAAGACTGACAGTCGGGGCCTTCTATAACGGATCGTCCATGTCGGCGAACGTAACGGGGGAAAGAACGGAGTCGAGCTCTGCAAACATTTGGTGGGCTTTGTGCTAGCATTGAACCTCGCCACTCACCACCAGTCTTCACGATCTCTGGTATCTTTCTCATCTCAACAGTGAAGGATTTTAGTGCTCATATGCCTTTCTAGTTCAGGGCTTTGACACGGCGCGGAAAAAGTATATAGGCACGACACGGAAGTCAATTCTGTTTTGTTCAAGGTTCGGTCACTGAGCATGCTTCTATTCGCCTGTTTCGAATCATAGAACTGCTATCTTGGCTGTATCGTATTCCAGATCTTACGTAGTCGCCAGAGGTCATCATGCCCAAAGGACGAGTAAGTAGCGTTTTATTTCACAGCTACATTTAAGCTCATTTCATTATTTGCATACGCCACATCTAAGGGTCCATGTCTCTAAACTTCTCAAACGCCTGCCAAGCTTTTCCGTTTTCGATGCTCTCTCTCGCAAGGCGCGTTCCTTCCTTCCAATCAGACGCTATTCCAGCTATCACCAGCAGTGCCGAAGCGTTCAAACACACGAAATCTCGTATGGCAGACATCGATGCCGGAGGAGGGAGTTCGTCTGGTGGGGGTCCATTGTTCAAGAGCGCGACCAAGGTGGCGGCGTTTACTGCTGGCGTTGAGCCGGTAACGTTATCCAACGGTTGGGCACCTATTCCAAAATGGGTAGGATGGATGACACCTTCTACAATCTCCCCATTTCGAATGGTCCATGTCCATGTGCCTCCAGCGATGCTGATCTCGTCGAGCCCCTCTTGACCACACACCACCATGGCTCGCTCGACTCCACCGTCTCGGAGAGCCCTTGCGAAGACGGGACCGAGGGATTTTGTGTATACACCAAGCACCATGCCCCGAGGCCTCGCTGGGTTCAGCAATGGGCCTAGGACATTGAAGATCGTGCGAAAGGGGAGCGACTTTCGGATAGGTGCGAGAGAGGCGATAGATGGATGATAGTTGCTCGCGCTGAGAAATACGAAGGGGATCTGAGGCAATGGAGCACCTGTGGGTGCAAGATGGCGGCAACCCAGCGCCGCGAGAATGTCGGCGGATCCAGAGGCAGACGTGGAGGCCTTACTACCGTGCTACATGAAGGCAGGTCACGATCAGCGTGGCGCCCACGATATTTTGGCATTCTCTTGTTGACCTTAACAACCCGCGCTCCAGCTCCCGCAGCAACGATAGCGGCAGTAGTGGACACGTTGAACGTGTTATACCCATCGCCGCCAGTTCCCACAATGTCCACGACAAAATCCGTCTCGGAGCCCGTAACCTTGACGCTAGTAGCATACTCTCGCATGACCTCGGCGGCGGCAGAGATGATGATATCGTCGTGCGCCTTGCCGCTGTACTTCAACGCCATCAGGAATGCGCCAATCTGCACGGGTGTCGCGCCGCCGAACTCCTTCTGAGCGAGGTGGTGGAAGGATAATCTGGTCTCTTGTGAAGTGAATGCATCAGGATTGTCGATCAGCTTCTGGAGAAGTGGTTTGAACGAGTCGGGCGTGAAGGCAGTGACTCCGCTCATCGTCGGGTTGAAAGGTAGGGTTGACCCTTTGGACCCTGGACCGGAGTTAAGAGTATTCATACCCGCGTCTCGCCCTTGATAGCCATGGCACTCTTCTATTAGGTCTCGTTCATACCGCCGCATCGCAAACGACCTGGAAGTATAGTAACTTGTGTCTCGAAAAGCTACCACCAGCTTCCGCAGACTGCTGGTCCTCAACTCTGCTAATAGCCTATCTCTGTCGTATGGTTATCGTCGTTGGCTTCTGCTCCATTACCTTGGAACTCGGGGGTCGCTTTTCTTTGCTGATTCCCCACACTATCTTGCTTCTGAGGTGTCTCCAGTACGATGCACCGAGGGAACGCTGGTTGCATTCTCGACTGATTCGTTGTCAAGTTTCGTCTCCTCATCTCCAAGTGACCATGCAATTAGCAACCGTCTATGCAACCCAAACATCTCTAGGACAGCCTTTTGTGTTCTTCTCATGCTGTGTACCCTAATTATGCACGTTATAAGGCTTGAGGATTGGAGGCGACGTAAAGGCTGACCCTTTTACTCTCGCCTAATCGCCTTTCATCATTTCCCAGTGTCCTTCCTCAGTCCAAATTCAACACGCCTCCGTAAAACTTGATTCTTTAACTTGGATAGATTGTGAGTCCTCAGCTCCTACCTTTCATGCACCACTGATCTTCCACATACTTGCCCCTCGCTTGTGTCGCCTCCGCCCCCGTCGTCGCCCTTGCATTCCTTACCATCACCTGTCATGGACGTGCTGCGCCCATATCGATTACAACAGTCTTCGTACACATCGTAACTTTGCGTTGTGTTGGTCCTACTTGTGATCCCTTTCGTTATCTTAGTGACCAGGTGTTGCTACAGGTTTGTAGTCAATTTCCATCGTCCAGGCCGCTGAAAAGTCTAGCGTGAGTCCAGTTGTGATCCCAAGTCATCCATATGAATGTATGAGGCGTCTCTGACTGAACTCGTGAATGCATCCCTCACCTAGAAGCCCGAGAGCATCACCCTGAAATGGAATTTTAGATCCTGGTCAGCTAACCAATGAAAACCTGCGCTTGTGGCCGTCCAGAAAGGTATAGAACAAGCGGCAAGCTCAACATCGCTGACCACGGTCGTTGATGGATCCAGTCGAACCTCAGGCGTAAGTTGCCACAGCATATGCTCCTTGACTCTAGGAGGACACAACCGATCAACACAGTGGGCTGATGGCAAAGAAAACGGTTGGGAGATATCGCTCATGTCAAGCCACTGCTTTCCGCAGAGCTCCATTGATCACAAAGCGTCAGCGGGCGACGTCCAGCATCTCAGTGGGATGGAGCTGGGCGAAGCCATTCGATGGGGGTGATCACATCACCAGTGAGCTGACGATCGATGCTTGCAAGAAGGTTCACAGCAGGGACATCTGTCGGCATGCTGTGGGGGCACCCAGGTGGGGCATTGAACGGGCTGTTTATGATTTGTCTTGTCGGTTGCTGCGAGGCCTAACGTCGACAGTAGGTACCAAGACGGAGGTGACGAGTGGCTTCACAACTAAGAGGCGCCGCCGTGCTTGGCTAAGACGGCAGATGGAAAGATCCGGCATATCAATCCAGATCGGAGGCCGGATGCTCAGACCTGAGACCCGAGGGAGGAGATCTCAATAGAACCTTTTTCTTTTTGTTGCTCCACAGCGGGAGCAGGGACAATTGTAGGCACCGAGATAGAGCCCTGCGGATGTCCGGATTGAAAATGCCCAGTCCCGTTATCAGGTCGAGATATTGATTATATATGTGACGTGATTTTAGTTCATGATGGGTCTTGCGATGCAGGAAATAAAGACAGCTTAACTTGCGCCTTGAGCCTGCGGCTCGTCCGGTCCGCATGCGAAACTCGGAGCGCTTCATTACAGACTGGGATACGGCGATCTTCACAGATTTCCCTAATACGTGATATCCTCTCAGACACACGGCGCGCAATTCCACAAAGCACCGTTCCGCTTCCAGCAGTGAGGCGCTGGGATAAGGAGGCGATAGAGTGATAGTTGGTCTGTTGAATGGCTAATTCCGTAGATCATTCCAACCCTCCGCATATACCGACACTGCAAGCTGGAAAAGCTTTGTGTTGCACAGCGGGAGCAGGGGCGATGGTGGGCACCGAGGTAGAGCCCTGAGGATGTCCTGATGAACGGCTTCAAGCGTTAGTCCTGTTCTCTCAAGTCGGGTTGTTGGTACGCAATGTCGATCGTGGTGGTTTTTTTTTGTGTTATAGAGAGACAGCTTTGCTTGCGTCTTTGAGTTTTGCGCTCCGAGTGTACGGCTCTTCCGGTCCGCAGGATGGAGCCCAAGGCGCTTTCATTTTACAGACTGGATTCAGTGATCTTCGCTGAGTTCCCCCATACGTGGACTTTTTGTAAGAGATTGCACGCAGCCCGTAATTTCATGGGCGCCATTGCACGTCAATTGAAACGTTCTGACTGATAATAGTGAGGCGCAAGTGGAAAGTGATGGTAAGGTACATAAAAATAGCGAACCCATAGATCATTCGGGGTACACTAACCGCACAAAGCTCGAGAATGTGTTGCAAAGGCGACATTGAGAGAGTAAGGGGTATCCCCAGGATTCTTAAGCCACGCGATGAAGATGGAAACGACCTGTGATCGGGTCCTTGTGGCAGTTCCCTCATTGACTTGTTTTTGGGCATTTGGACGTTTGCCAAGTACCAGGGTGCAGATTTGGCGGCATCTCACGGGCCGTGATGTGCCGCGCAAGTCTCATCGAAACACGAGACCCAAATTTCAGAGAAGCAAGCTTAATCAACCTGTATTGTATAGGCCCGGTCCAGGGGTGAAGTTATACCTGATTAGGCAAGACACGGCGATTACGGCTACCCTTGAATCCCCGCGTGAGTGGTCTTCTCAACGTGAGCGGTGCGTAAGTTCCGTGTGAGAGCCTCCCCAACCAGAGATGTGTGGTTGGATGAGAGTCCACGAGGCTGCCTCGTTTGATGTGATTGAGAGCGTGACCAGTCGTG
Organism: Tulasnella sp. 332; assembly: GCA_019632285.1. NCBI lineage: Eukaryota > Fungi > Basidiomycota > Agaricomycetes > Cantharellales > Tulasnellaceae > Tulasnella > Tulasnella sp. 332. The sequence goes on along the minus strand of WSTV01000250.1, from coordinate 17,362 downwards.
AGCGCGCTTCTTTTGCATGGTTCAAGTGCATTACTCGCATTCTGAGCGTCCCGAAGAATGGTTGACTCCGATTATCAACATGTTCAGGCGTTCAAAGATGGTACGAAAAACTCGACGGGCGTTTTGGGGAGAGAGCGCAGGAGTAGACGTGGGGGGGGGGGTTGGCTCCGATGCGATGCAATTCGTCATTTCGAAGACCGCCCAAGAGGTCGGAGTTTGAAATTGATTTCTGAAAATCTTTACCCACCTGACATGGTGTTTTTTTATTTTTATTTAAATTTTTTGTGATGGAGCCGAGCCTGCTTCTGATCGGTGGCAATATTTGCATTTGGGAATACGGCACCGACTTTCCGGAGAGAGAGAAAGAGAGGGCGGTCTTTTTTGGTTACAAGTTATTTTCTTAAGGAAGCCCAGTTGACTTTTTTCTTTCTTTCTTAGGACCCTGAGCGAGGGAGGCCAGGAGATTCGTTCTTGAGGGGCCTGCTTGTTCCGGCCTGATGAATAAAGAGGCTTGAGATGTGGTGATATAAAGGATAGATTTTCGAAGAAGGAAGAGATGTGCGGGAATCTTGGAAGGTATTTTTGCGTGGTTTAGTTGAGGATTCTGAGCGAAAAGCGGGGTTCTGGACTGTGATCTTCCCGGCAAAAAATAGGCCACGAAAAAGTCGCTTCAGGGGTTTAAGAAACAGCGCATTGGCGCTGGTGATCGGCCTGGAACCTGTACGCCGGTCTAGACGGAAGGACTGGAGAGAGGCCAAAGGCATGTCCTGAGCTGAAAGCTTGAGCGGTTTATAAACTCCTCCGTTCGCTCTGATCGCTTAAAAACACGTTATGGTACACGAATCCTTTCCTCGCCAGTCCTCGGGAAGAGCGAAACGAATGAAGAGCCTGGAGTCTGCGGAATGACGAAAAGGAGAGATGGTGGAGATTGGCGTGGTTTTAGAATGCTTCCGATCGATCCGCCGCCTTTTGCCTCTCTCTCTCTCTCTCTCTGTGTCTCTCTTGTACCCACCAAGCTCTCCATGCTTCGGCAGACTTGGAATAGACGATGCGAACAATGCAGTATGGGTGGAACGGAATGCAACTGTTAACTGACTGTTAAAGATCCAGGATCATATTGAAACTTGACGACTGATTTGCACCTCCTACGTAAGTAGTTGGATGGATATGTTTCCAGGGTCCGATCGGACGGCCCAATGTACTCTAGCATATCCACACGACCATTTCAGAAGAAGGGGGGGGTAAATAGAATTGGAGCGCCGAGTGGATGGGACCCTGATTCACCGGTGCCTAGGCGCGCAGGGACAGCGGCGGATGCGGCGGTGTCGCACGTCGGCGTCGGCGTCCAACGACGCGACGACGGTGACGGTAACGGTGACGGGCATGAATCGGCGGGTGAACAAGAAGTGGATCACCACGAGGGGCTTTATGGAATCAGTAAGCTGATTGAGATATAATGGGAGATGGGGAATGTGGATTTGCTTTGTCGCCCCTCGCGAAACCGAAACACGCAGCAGCCGAGACGAGCGAGGGAAGGAAGGAAGGGAAGTCAGAGAGAGGGGGGGGGGGAGAAAGCCGAGATGGGAGAGGGGTTAAGTGCGATATTATGGATGGGTCAACGAGGGCCGCTTTTTTGGTTGAAATCTAATCGAGGTGGGTTCAAGTGAAATGCCAGCCTCCCCGATTTCCGGTCATCGTTCGTTTCTCTCGTCTCTCCTCTTGGGTGCGTCTCTCCTCCGCCTCCGCTTCCCCCCTTACGTTCTCTCTCCCTCCCGTCCTCTTCCCCTCCCGCCCGCCCCCTTCGTCCCTTCCCTATATGCTTAACACTGTTCCAATGCGCTCGGGGTTTGTGTCATCGGAGCGAACGCTCGAATCGGAGGTGGCGGAGGTGTCGGAGTTTGGAAACCTCAGAGTGGGAGAGAGGCAGTGGACCTAGCAAGGACGGCCAACCAATCCCCCCCCCTCCGCCTCCCCCCTAAAGCCCAAGCCCACTTGAGGCATCACTTTCCACCTAGCACACGGATTTCAACGGATCAATCCGCAGCTCTACCAAACCAGGTAAGCATATGCTTTCAGATGTTAAACCGGGGGGCGGGGGAGGGCAGGCTACGTGTGGTATCGCGGCTCTTGTCGCTTCGTGGGTTATGATGCGATTTGGCTTGATGCTCGGGAGCTAGCTCATTTGTTTTGACCGCGCCCGTCAATCTCCCCTCCCCACGTGAGCTTCCTCTGCCCTTCGTCTCCCCGCCGCCTCATCCGCTCCCGACGCGGTCTTGTTTTGGCCCTTGCTGCCGTTGTCCGCCGCCGTCGCCGTTCTTCCGTGTCCCCCCCCGTCATTGTCCTTGCCAACCTCCTCCCCCTACCTTCATCTCTTCCCCGCGCTACTTCACATCGCTAACCAAATATCGTCGATAGCCGTCTTCCCTCTCACTTCCACTGGTGTCTCCTTTTTTTCTCTGTTTCTCTTTTTCTAAGCCGTCCCCCCGTGGTGAGTTCCCTATTGTTCTGTTGTTCGACGTCGGATGGGTTGCCTCCCGCGCTCGTTTCAATCCATCACCTATGTTTTCTCAACCATGAACGCGAAAACTAATATGCACATTCCTCTATCGACTAGTTATATTCTTTTGCTCTCTCCTTAACGCCAGTCCGGATCTCAATCCCCTCTCATATCGCTACCTGGTTGGAGTAAAAAACCACGCTCTCGCACCACGCCTTTGATCGTCGCTCTGGCCGTTCAAGTAAGTAGATTTCTATAGGAAGAAACAAAAAAAAACAGGCTCCAAGACAAATCTGACCTATCCGACTACTGGTTTTCAAAAAAACAAAATTAATAATCCAGAACTTCACTCGTCCTCACCGTGCTTAGTTTATGTCATTCCCCCCTTCCGCATACTCGACAGACTACTCGACACCTCTCTCAGCGACTTCTTCCTCTTCCTCATCCGGCGGCTCTTCCTCATCTGCCACGCTTCAAAACCTCGACGATATGAACGGAGTAGGGACTTCGACGGTGGATGGGAACGGCGGCGATGATCAGAATCAAACCATGGCGTTGAAGAATAGCATGAATGGAATGGGAGGAGCATGGAATGGGAATGGGATGATGAACATGATGAGCGGCGGCGGCGGTGGTAATAGTGGTCCAGGTTATGGCGGGGGGTTGAACATGCCTGGGATGAATGGGATGGCTGGTATGGGCGGGATGGGAGGCTATCAACAGCAGCAGCAGCAACAACAACAACACCTCCAACAACAGCAACAACAACCCACGCAACCGCAACAACAACAGCAGCGACAACATTTCGCCCAACAGCAACAACAAGCCGTGTACGCCCAACAACTCCAGCAGCAGCAGCTCCAAGCCCAACAAGCCATAACTCAGAACTTTCGTCTTAACAGCATGAACGTCGGTGTCGGCGGTGGTGTTGGTGGATATCCTCCACAAGCGCAGCAGCAACAACAACCAGCTCAGCAGCAACAACAGGCATTAGCGCAACAATATCGTCAACACGCTCAACAGCAGCAACAGTTTATGGCGCCGACACATCCCGGTGCGATGCCTTCGATTCGACCGCCGGGTGCTCCTCAACAACCACCTGGCGGTGCCACAGGGGGACAAGGACAAGCGCAGACGAATGGTGTGATCGGTGCTGGTGCGGGAGTCGGAGGCGGCGTTGGAGGAAATGGTCCGAGCATGGATCTGCATACGATTCAGAATAAGCTGTTGGCCCAACATTATCAGAAGATGCAGGAGCAGGAGGCGCGAACAGCGGCTCGTCCACAACAGCCACCACAACAACCTCAGCCTCCTTTGCAGCAGCAGCCAAATGGCGTAAATGGTATCAGTGCGGGTGGGAATTTGACGCCGTATCAGCAACAGCAGATGATGTTGCAGTATCAGAACTCGAGGGATCGGCAACAAGCTCAACAACAAGCTCAACAGCAGCAGCATCATATGAACGGTGTCGGAGTCGTCCAGCCACATCAGCTCCATCAACAGCAGCAGCAACAACAGCCACAGATCATGCCGCAACATTCTGGCCATCAACCTCAACCTCAACCTCATCAGCAGATCATGCCGCAACATTCTGGCCATCAACCTCAACCTCAACCTCATCAGCAGATCATGCCTCAGCATTCGGGTCATTCACAACAGCAGCCACAGATCATGCCGCAACATTCTGGTCAGTCGAACGCGGGGATGAATGGGTTCGGTGGTGGTGGTGGTGCGAAGCAACAGTCGAATCAGACTCAGAATCAGGGCTCGATCAATCCCGCGCTGTTGTTGGCTTCGACCTCGTCCCAGGTTCAGCACCATCATCAACAGCAGCAGCAGCATGGCCAGCAGAACCCACAGCAACAGCAACAGAATCAGAACCAGGGGTTCAAAGCTCCCGGTCCGCCAGCGACCTCTGTGAATGGTTCTGCGACGTCGACGTCAGGACCACCGATCCCCGGGCCTGTCATCAACCCGGCGCTGTATCAGAACAACCCAGCTCAGCAACAGCAACAGCAACAGCAGCAGCAGAATCGCGGTGGTGGGAATCCGACAGCCGCTCAGAATCAACAGCACCATCAGAACATGCAGGCTCAGCAACAGTTCGACCAGCTCCGACAACAAGCTCAACAGCAGCATCAACACCACCAGCATCAGCAGCAGCAACATCAGCAACAGACGCCCGTACCGCCCTCTCCAGCGCTCTCCACAAGCTCGTCGTCGAGGCATCTCCCGATGAACCCTCCGAGTGGACCACCATCGGCGCATCATGGAGGGTCGATGCCGCCACCATCAGGTCCGCCACCACAGCATCTACAACGTGCACCCAGCCTGAGCGCGATGGAGACTGGGAACGCGCCGTCGCCACATAGTGGAAGGGCCAGGACGCAGACGCCTGTGAGCGCGCCCATTGGAGGTGGTGCCGGAATGTCGCCGCCGAATGCGAATGGTGTTGATGGCGGTGGGTCATCGACGCATCAGACGCCAGCGACGAACAATGCGGCATTACCTGGCGGTGGGATGGATATGGTCGCTAGGCCGATGAGCAGCATGAGCGCTAACGGTGCGAATGGGGCTGGAATGGGGATGGGTATCAGTGGTGGTCTGCAAGGGTTGACTGGACCGTCGGGCTTGGGAGGATGGCAGCAGCAGCAGCAACATCATCAGATGCCCATGCAGTTGCCGCAGGGTATGGATCCGAGGTTGGCGATGATGAATCGTGGGGGGAGTAGTGGTCCAGGACCAATTGGTGGCGTTGGAATCCCAAATGGTGGACTTGGACGGATGCAGCACCTCCCACAGCAACAGCAGCAGCAGCAGCAGCCACCACAGCAGCCGCCGTTTGGGCAACAACATCAACAGCAGATACTTCCTCAGCAGCCGAATCAAATGGGCCAACAACAACAACAACAGCAGCAGCAGCAACAGCAACAGCAGTTCGTGAACCCCATGTCGACCCAGATGCAGCGCTTGCCTTCTCAACAGGACCAGATGCAGATGCTCCAGAACGGCTCGACGCCCAGGGTTGTAGATGGTTCCATGCCTCCGCCTCTGCCCCCATCACTTGGCACGCCCGTGTCTAATAGAGCGGACTCAATACCTCCGATTCAGCAGCAACAGCAACAGCAACAGCAATCGGGAGGTCACCTCTCGCAGGCTCAGCAGCTGCAGATCCAGCCACCGATTCCGCGACCACCCGCACAGATCGTCCAAGGGATGCCAGGCGGAGTTCCCGGAGGGCTTCCTTCCAGCGCGCAACAGCACCTTGCTATGATGCACCAGGTACATGCTTCGCGAATGGGACAGCAGCAACAACCGCCTCAGCAGCAACCGCCTCCCCAGCAAGTCGTACCAGCCAGACCGGGTGCGGCACCCCCACAGATGCCGACGATGCAGCAGGTTGTCGCACAGCTAAATCCTGCACAAAGAGAGCAGTTGGCGGCTATGCCTGAGCCGGCCCAGAGGCAACAGATTCATGTCTTGCAGATGCGGTTGATGCAGAACGCGATACAGCAGCAGGCCGCTCAGGCTCAAGCCCAAGCCCAGGCCGCGTCAGTCGCTGCAGCTGGGGTTCCAGTCACCCCTGTGCCTGCCATGAATGTAGGAAGTGCGTCTGGGGCCCCAAGTGTTGGACCGACTGTACCAGGAGCTGGAACGATCATCTCTGGTATCGCTCAACAGCGAGCCATCGCGCCCATGCCCAACGTCCCCCCTGCCGCCAGAGGCCCGGTATTCCCCCAACATTTGATTGGCAAGCTCGATCCTAGGATGACATCGATCACCGCTCTACCATTCGTCAAGGACGCGGACGACGTGACGCATGGTGGAGCGTTGCCGACCTTGGCCGACGAGGAGATCAAGCGGGTACAAGGATGGATCGCCAAGGATAAGGAGTACATCAAGATCGTCGCCGAGGATCAGGTGCGGAGGGAGCGGTTCCACAAGGAGGGCGTGGAGTCGGTGGGAAAGTCCAAGTGGTGGGAGGTTAGCGAGATAGATAGGCGTACCGGAAATGGCGCTGGGAATGGCGTCGTTCAAGGGTCGAAGTTAGCTGTGCTATGGCCGGAGGACAAGAGGAAGTTGAGGAGGCGGAAGATTGGAAGGGCAGAAACACGCTTGTGAGTGATTTCTTCGTTCTTTATCATGGATGTGTTATTCCGTGGTATTAATGATCTTCGCGCCCCTTTCGTCCACAGTCCTCTCCAGTATAGCGCGAAAGACTCTGAGGTAGTGGAAGAGCTTGTTCCTGTTCGATTGGAGATTGAGTTCGAGCACCACCGTCTCAGGGATACTTTTGTCTGGAATCTCAACGGTGAGGCGCCCTTCAGCAATTTTAAGCATTCCTGTTCTGATTGTACCTGCCTATTGCAGATCCGGTGGTGACGCCGGAAAAGTTCGCCGCAACAACATGTGAAGACTTCGGTCTGCCCGCACAGGTCGCTTCCATGATCACCAAACAGATACAAGAGCAGCTGACGGATTACAAGACGGGCGATATACAGCGGCTTGCAGAACTTGATATGGCCGATGGAATTTCTGATGCCCATGCGTTGAGAGGCGAACTTGAGGAGACCGACGTGTCATTCTGGGATAAGTGGCGAAAGAATCTACATGCCGGTGCTCCTATCGTAGACGGGGATCATCAGACCTCGGACAACACCGCCGTGAAGGATGAAGAGTTCGAACCGCCTATGGATGTGTCGACACTTCCGCAGGCTAAGATCAAGCAAGATTTGGAATTACGGGTCATGATCAAAGTAAGCCCGTGTACTTGACCTAAATTTGGCTCTGACGTTGACTGTTCATCGTCGCGCTAGTTGGACATCATCATCGGATCCAGGCAACTTCAGGACCAGTTCGAGTGGGACGTGAGCGAGCCCGCACATTATGCTGAACTGTTCGCGACCACATACGCCAAAGACCTTGGTCTTGCCAAAGAGTTCGAGTGAGTCAAATGCTCTAGATTCAACTCTAGATGGATGTATCAACTAACGTTACTCAAAGGACGGCGATTGCTCATGATATCCGAGAACAAGTCCTTATCTACCAACGAGCTCTTGTGGCTGCCGGACATCTGTTTGATGGCAGCACGATTTATGACGAAGATCTTCGACAGGTCATCCTTCCTCCCGTTTCGATCGCGGGGCGATCAGCCGAGCAAGCCAACACTTGCATGCCTATCCTCAATAACCTCAGTGAAGGCGAGATGGAAGGTCAAGAGAGGGAGCGGGAGAAGGAACTGAAACGAAAGAAGCGACAAGGACGGGCCCGGAGAGGCGTCATACTTCCGGACCGCGAGCCCGTCCGAACACATCGAACGCTTCCTGGATGCACCGACGTCTCCGCATTGCTCCCTACTCCTGCCACTGTGTCTGTTCCGTCTCGGCGACAGGCTGCAGTCAACGCTTCGCATACGATTGCCAACTTGGTCGCTCAAGAGAACAACCACGGATATATTCCTTCCACGCAGACACCTTCAAAGGATAGCAACCATCTAGCGCCACCAATGGCTTCTTCATCGCAACCCAGGGCGAAGAAGCAAAAGATCGCTCATGTTGTAGCACCACCCCTTCCTCTTATGGTGACTCGTGCCCGTGGTCGTTTGCCTCCCAACTTTGTCAGCCCTTCAACTGGTGTGACACCACCCCCGAAGTCTATGGCTCGCATCGCAGCCGAGAATGAGGTAGGCAATTAAATATACTTCTGAATTTAGGATAGTAGACTGATGGTATTTGGTTCCAGGCGAGAGAAATTGAAAAGGCGAAGCTTCCAGGTTGGCACTGTTCGACCTGCGGTTGCCCAGATGGTATTGCTGTCGGTCGACGGAAAGGACCAAAAGGCGACAAGTCGCAGTGTGGGCCTTGTGGTACGTTCTGCCACCCACGTTATCAGATCCTCGCTCATTCTCCTTATCTCAATAGGAAAATACTTCCATCGCTATCGACGGATCAAGGAGGTCGTGTACAATCCTGACCCCGAGTTTCATCTCCGATTGCGAAATGAGGAGGCAGAGCGCAAGAAACGGAAACGACCAGTCAAGCGCAAGGCAGCTGCTGACGAGAGTGGAGCGGAGCCTGTGGCAGATGCGGCGTCCCCCATCCATGTTGATGATGACGATGATGATGACGACGATGACGACGGACCACCATTGGCGGCGCAAGCGCGGCAGTCACCACGTCCGAAGACCCCACCGCGGCGGGTTCGTTCTCCCGAGTCGTCACCATCGCCTCCCTTGGCTGCTGCCAACTCAACCCCTTCATCTTTATCCGCTCCTTCCACAATTCGAGACGACGAGGTCAAGCCAGCGCCTGAACGGGAACCTTCGCCATCCCCTGCTCCAAAGGTGGCGCCTCCTCAATCAGCACCTTTGGTTGCTCCAGTGCTGCCACCCCCCGCGCCAGCTCCTCGGCCAAGTACAGTAAGTATGAGTCACTTGCAATGTTGTATATCACTTCGGAACCTCATGATATCCTTATTGTAGTCACAACATCCCGAGACACCCGATTGGCTTCTGAGGTGTATGGCTTCTCTACAGGCGACATACCAGAACGACCGATTTGGAGCGATTCCACGACCACCGCAGCCAACCGCACCTCCTGGTTCGGGCAGAGAGTGGCGCATCAAGTGCTTCGACTGTCCAGGCAAGGTGTACACTCCAGGACCCGAAGAGACCTTGACAAACTTTGAGGTGCACCTTAAGAATCGGCGGCACAGGGAGAACGTTGCGGCGCGTCTTTCAAAGGAGAAGGTGGCGCCGTAAAACCTTGTCTTTCATGTGGCATGCGTTTAGGCGGGTTATGATTTCTTCATGTCTCCCTTTCTCTCCCAATTTCCATCAGGTTTTCTTTCGCTCTCTCCCTCTGAACCTCACGATCACGCTTTATATGCTTTGTAATCATTATGCTTGCCCTCTGTTGTATAAATGCAAGTTCGATTCCATAGAGGCGCAATGCCTGCTCATTCGATCATGTCTTGTCCCTTTTGTCTCTCGGATTGAATACCTTGGATAAAAGTGGTGACTTCCAGAACCTGGAAGTTGGGTTACATTAAGGAAATCTGGGAAGATGGAGTGGAAGTCATGCCGTATCCGAGGTCCATAGGCCAAAAGCCCACTATCCAAGTTTCGTGAATTTACGTTAAAGTTACACATGTACATGTAGCGTAAGCAGAAAGGCAGTAATAACGATGTTCATATGATATACAGCAGCTGTGAAGTGACAGCAGAAATGTTCTTTATCCTGAAGGAGTGAAGATTAAAACTCATCGTTCAAGTGGCGTTCAAGTACATATTATGATGATGGTCTTTGTGGCAGGCTTTCCATTCTCCTCCGTAACCTCATGAGGCGTGTTTTGGTGTTTTCGATGACTAAGTTCAATACAGTCCAAGATACAGTCAGTTCTCCTTCGGTCAAGCCGTCATACACGAGATGAAGGGGCAACGTACAGCCATTGATGGTTGCCACGTCTTGATCGCGATACGGATTGCCTTCTTGCAATACATCGTCTCCTATCGCGTAGAGCATCCAGAGTGCCTTTTCGTACTCCTTCTCAACCTGCAAGAAATTCTCTTCAAGTAGCTCTTTCGAGGCCGCTTGGCGCATCTGAAAAAGAACAAGTCGCTCATTAGCGCTGTGTCCTGACTACAGAATAAAGGAGATCCTCACGAGGACTAGTGCATGGTCATAGACGATCCTATCAATCCACATCTGCACCGACTGCCGGCCCTCAGGGAGCCAAGCCTTCAGCACGTCCGACCGCTCCACGCATGATTTGAAGGTCTCCTGGAAGTAGACCAAGGCTATAGAGCACCGCGTTCATAAGTGTTCAGCCATAAGGAAGCTTGAAGATCGGTACCGGGGAACCTCACCATCATCGATCCCAGTATGGGAGTCTCCCTCACGCTCCACCAGGCCGTCTAGGTGGTCTTGGCAGTATCTGTGAGGATGTTCCGCAGTAATCAGTAACTTGAAAGTCAAGTGAAGACAGGCGTCTCACATGTTGAGCTCGTTGATGCCTTTCTGGCAGAAGCTCATAGTACCCAGGTATAACGTGATACTCTGCGCAGCGTTCTGGTCAGCCTCGAGCTCCAGCTTCCGCCTCGAATCTGCGCTCCTCGACGGCTCGCCTTTCTTCTTGGTGAAATGGGAAGGATCTAAGACTGGTTCTAGATGTGACAAGTGTCGTCATTAACACAATATAGCAGCTATGCTTCTGCGGGCTCTCGATCACTCACTAGCGGGTATTGCTTCAACCTTTGCGTATTTGCTGTCCGCGTAGTCCTTCAGCACCTGAGCCTTCTGCGCGATATTCTCTACAGTGATCAGCACTTGATTCTCTGCTTCGATGATCCGGCGTCGCTCGCTCCCCATGTCTGTGTTCTCCGTGTCCCCACCAGCCATCCCTTCTCCGAAAGTGACATCAGCCCGTGGGCTTTCACCTTGCTCTCCTGAAGCCGCGTGACCATTGACATGTGTCGGACTTCCAAACAGCTTCTTCGATGCCAAATTGATCGCGCGAACGAGCGCGCTAGGATGTGACCGTCCGTTGGCGTCAGTCAAATAGCCGTTAGCGCCGGAGGGTGACGAGGATGGCATAGGGTTGGGGTTTGGTGGAGGAGGGAACGTCATCGGTATCTGTCCGAGTTGATCATTCGGGTCTTCGTATGGATGTTGGTGCATGTCGTTGGCCCTTCGAGCGAATGGTGGCGTGTTGGGATCGGCGCCAATCAACCTTTGACCCGGGTTCTCATCGATAGGTATGGATATTGGTGCGGATGTTGAAGGTATATATTTCGGAGAACTAGATGGTCGATCGTTGCCGATTGTAGCGCCTATCACCATCTTCCCCATTTGCTTCGTCAGAGCTGCTGCGCCCGCTGCAGCACGAACCCCTGTCGAAGACGCTCGATGCATTACTGCAGGTCGCCTACTTGCTGGTGCCAGCTCTGAAAAGCGTCGAAAACGAAGAATATCAGTCAGGCAAGACACATTTCGTAGAAGTCCACGCACCATTGGCCATCCGATCTTTCTCGACGGCCCGGGTGTCTGCGACCAACACATATTCCTTCTCTGGTTTAGATCCCGACATGGAATCCGCTGCTCCGAAGCGATTCCCAGGAGGTGAGTCCCGGTCCACAGCACGGCCTGCGGCCTGCGGCGGGAAAACGACCTCATTATGGTGCATTGGCTGGTCCCCGTTATTAAGACGCTCTTGCGGAGGGATGGAAGGTCCCGCCACAGGCCTGGGGAGCGAATTAGCAACTTATTAACGATTCGTGATCAAATGGCCCAATCACTTACTGTTCGGCGACCTCTTGGTCTTGCTCCGTCCTTCTGAACTTGAAAGCAGGCTGAGGAATATAGTTCTTCGGATCGTAAGGGGTGCCTTCCAATGGTGGACCCTCCTTCTCCGCCTTCTCTTGCTCTCGTAACATCTTATCTCGTCGCCTGGAAGACGTCTCACTGCTACCCGTATCAGTTCTTGATCGCTCCGATGGAGGCTTCGTAGATCCCGAAACCACCGCTGCCGATGGAGGAGCAGCCCCATTCGAATCCACTGTCATCGTCCCATCGACGAGCGCCAACTGGGCCATCACGGTCTCGTTACTAAAGTACTCCTCAAAGGACGCGCGTTCGACGGGCTTGCGCTTCAGTAGCATCCTGATCAAGACCTTGATGTCTGCAGGCACGACGGTGATCTCCTTGTCCGGTTTGGACGATGCCGAAGAAGGTACGCTAGATCCAGTCTTAGGACTCGACGGTAAGCCTCTATCCTTGGCAGCCTCCCTAGCCGCAATCTCATCTGGAAAGTTGACCCGTCCTCGAGCGTGCTCAATCTTCTTGAGTAGTTCCATATGATTCTGCGCACGAAAGGGCGGTCTCCCTACGCTCATCTCGTACAGGACGGCACCCACGGACCACAAATCCGCTTTCGCGTCATACTTTTCATAGCGAAGGATCTCTGGGGCCATGTAGAGCCTAAAACGAAACGGAACGGCCCAAAATCAGCGGGAGCGTCACACCCTCGTAATAATTTGAAACTCACGGCGACCCACACAATGTTTCCGCCAACGTCGCGTTCGGCAGATTCCTGGCGAATCCAAAGTCAGCGATCTTGAGGAGAGGGATGCCAATCGGTATCGGGGCATCTGCAGGGGTTGACGGTTCGAGCAATAGATTCTGCGGTTTGATATCCCTGTGAATGAGGTTCCGTCCACGAAGGAACTTTAAGGAACTGGCTAGGAGCCGAGAGTCAGTGAAAAGGAGTAGTAGAGTACACAGATCTCGCCTGTTGTGTTTTACATACAGAGTTGACCAAGAAAGCATCTGACGACGACAGGATCGAGCCCGCCGCTCTTTGGGTGCGGCCAATATTGCTGCGCCGCGCCTGCATAGGGAACGTATTCGAGTCCCTCTATCCGTCCACGGTGCCGTATGTACTTTGAGAGATCGCCACCGGAGCAGAACTCCATGATCAAGTAGATGTTGTTTCGCGCTTTCTACACCAAGGGGAAGAAATAGGGGCGTTTAGGCCGTGAGTGTGGTTGCTCATTGGTCCCATTGACATTGGATTTGAAAGAGCGTACGACGATGTCCTTGAGGTCTGTGATGCCCTTGTGTTTCAGAGATGTGAGGATGGAGATCTCGCTCTCGAGGTTCTCCAGGAGCTTGTTCGTCAGTATCGAGCGCGAGACGGTCTTGATTGCCACGACCTTGCGGGATTTCTAAGGGGGCCCAATATGGTCAGTCCAGAACTAGAAGCTTAGAAGTATCAGAGGACTGACAGTATGATATCCCTTGTACACAGTCGCGAACGACCCTTTCCCGATCTCTTGGGTGATGATCCAAGGGTACGCTTCCTCATCTTGAATCCTCCGCACCTCCGTAGGCGACAAGGCAGACGAAGAGCTCGGCATATGATCGAAGGAGGCTAGCGTTCAAAGAAGGAAGCGGGCTGACTCTACTCTTTCTCTGCGTTCTTATCAATTGCGATGGATCGGGCAGGTAGGGATTAAGTTCACGATTGGGACCAAGGTATTATTGCGGAGGTCGTTCCGTGCCGGTTGAGATCGCGATATGTACATACACGGTTCCTCCGTTCTACCACACCACACCACACCACACGCGCACACTTTTTTTAGTCATGAACTTCATCCCTCTCTGCGGTCTCCTATAACAATGAGCGCGACATTGGATGTCAACACTGCTTTTGTATTCCAGTATGATGTCACGGAAGGGCTACGGCGACCTAGGAGGTGGCAAGTTGTCACTCCTCTATATCGAACCCTTTGTCTAAGTCGGCCTTCAGGAGATCCCGCATCCCATCGGGGAGCACCGGTTCGCCATGCGTAGTCTTGATGTATCCTGGAGCAACCATGTCAGTCTAGATGATAGGGACAGGAGGTACGGTTGAGACGCTCACGAAACGGCATCTCGACGCTCTCCTGGACATTGAAACGGATCGTCGGGTAGTCCTACACGAATAGACGATGTCAGTCCCTCGGCCGGGATGCCCAGGATTACAATTATACAATGTAAGGAATCTCATTTAACGGGGCTTCGGAAAGTTATCAGCCAATCGCTAATGAGCTTAGATGGGATAAGGTACGCTTACTCACTCTTATCAACGACCACGGCTTTTGTAACGCCAACGGCGGTGTCCGTAGTCATCTGAACTGTTCCCAAGTGGCGTGTGGGGAATCCGAGCACCCGCAGCTCGGAGGTTCGGTCTCGCGGTGGGTCATCACCTGGAAAGTGAAGTGGAATTAGTACGCTGCACAACTGACTTTTACGACCATGCAACTGACCAAGTATTCCCTAACTCGAAAGTTTTCTCGAATGTGAGGCGTACGGTCCGAGGGACAGGAGGTGCTTACCCCAAAGAGAAACCATTTGAATCGCCCATCACCGTCTTCTGGCGTTAAAGGTAGCTCCGCCTTCGGATCCAGGAGACAAACAGAGGAGAGCGAGACATTCTCTTGCTTCATGACGCCCAGAATTCCAGAGGTGGTAGTCTTGACGGAAGCCCCAGAATTGCTTTGAGTTGCATCGTCCTTGTTGGATACCCAAAGCGCCTGGAGGGCCGCGCATGATGATAATGATAGGTGCGTGAACCGAACTGTATTTCCAGAACCTGCTAGAGTAGTCATATGCTACATAATCAAACCGCTTAGCCCATCAAATTCCATCGTCCCAGAAAGTAATGACTCTACACCTTGTATTCGAGAAGCACCCAAGGGGGTACGGACTTAGTAGCTTGATCATCATCTTCCATATGCTCTGCCCTTGCAGAATGTTAAGAGATCCCTCAAGATACATGATTATAGACAGCCTACCGACGACAAAGGACAGTGCCATCGTGCGACTAGGCAATACCCCGTTAGTGGACCTCAAACCCCTCACTCCCCCCATTTCACTCACATAACTAATGCCAAGCCTTGGATTCCAGTCGATTGAACGGCGCACAATCAGGTGTCAGTGTTGCTGTAAAGAGGAGCACGATGTGAGTCAATACATGAAACAGAGAATTTACCACGGAGAGAAAGTATCACAACGAAGGACTGGGAAGCTTCAGCCTAAGAAAGTGCCAAGGCGAGATGAAGAACTCAAAGTTATATATTTTTCGGAGCGGTGTAACATATATATCCGCATGCGATGATCCCCTGAGCCCATTTCGCTGCAGCGCCTCCAGTCCGAGTCCGATCGACGCGGGACCCACATATGCAACACGACTCGACTACAATCATTATCCCTCACATTCCATAATCCTCCTCCTTACAGTCCACTCCCTTCCACTATCGTCAAAGTCGCTTCTCCAGATACCAGATATTTGATTATGCAGTTCGAAGATTCAGGTGCAGGGTGTTGCGGCCTATGTTGTAAGTACCAGGAAGAAGATCCTCCAGTTCGCAAGGCCCATTGCTAATGAAACAACAAAACAACATAACACAACACAAAAACGATACTCTCTCCAGGCCTTGGTGCGGAAGGCTCTCTTCAAGCTTT
This sequence comes from Tulasnella sp. 332, assembly GCA_019632285.1. NCBI lineage: Eukaryota > Fungi > Basidiomycota > Agaricomycetes > Cantharellales > Tulasnellaceae > Tulasnella > Tulasnella sp. 332. The sequence continues at coordinate 1,861 of WSTV01000250.1, read as the reverse complement.
CTGCAACACAAGTATGTAATGTGATCGCCTCGAGATTGTAACTGCTATCGAAGTTCTTACCCTAAACTACCATCGACCCATTTTTCGCAGAGGCGTACGGAGGAGGGGCATGCTGTGGTAATGAGGGCTGTTGTCCGAACTGCGGTGGATTCAATGACGAGGACAAGTGGGATGCCGAAGACGCAAAAAGAAATGCAAAGAACACAAAGAATACTCAGCCCCAGGCATCCCCGCAGATGGTAACCACTTCCGATGCTTCTAACATGCCAGCTTGAACGCCTCGTCGATAATTCAGAACCAAACCAACATCGTAATATTGGCACAACCTCATCTCCCCTCAGTCTCATCTCCCTGGTCAGGCTATATCGTTCTTTCAAATTTCGCGGTTTTTAAGGATTAACCATTTTGACCTCAATGCGCGGTTGGATTTGATTCAGACTCGAAACAGCCCTTGTGGGACGCTGGATCCATAGCATAGCAAGGTTCAGTTGACCTCCTAGCGCCTTAAAACTTGCACATCACTACGCGCGCGAAATTCCGAAGAATTTTATAATCTCAGCCGACCAAGATGCTAGAGGGGAGGCAGGCTCTGGACATTCTCGCTTAATGCTGTGGGGAACCTAATGCCCCCAGTGACTCTTGGCCCCAATTGATGTCGACGATGTCGACGATGGGAGGTCTCCCGGCGAGCAATAAATACAAGTATAAGGATTAAATAATTCTGTGACTCTCGTCAAGTTTCACATGTAGGACGAGCAGATACTTCCATGGGGTGTCAATGGTCCTCTGCACTCAGTGAGAGGACCCTAGCTATCTCGATCCACAAAAGAGTCGAGGTGCACAGACTGCTGCGATGAACCGCACAACGTTCTCGGTGCAATTATGGTCGTGGCTGAGGGCAACACTGACACATGTAGGCTCTTTCCAAACTCCTTGAATCCGTCTTCTCCGTCGTGGGCTCCTTCGCAGCAGCACCGAACCAATCAAAAAGGGCCTACCCGTGAATCTATGAGGCACGGCCCACTACACGAGTGAGTTTGAGTTTGTTTGCTAGAATCGTGTGGTTGGTTGCGGAAAATGAATGCAGCTGCGATAGTATTGTTTCGTTTTCTGATCGTGATACGGAGTTCTCCCTGGCTCAATGCGATATAGTAGCCGTATGGCGTAGCAGGAAACGAGACAATCCGCGACATACTTGGAGATGGTCGAAACCATCCACATGGAGTGATTGTATCTGTTCCTATTTAGCGCTCAGTGACGTATCTCGATGTCGCTGGAGGGGACGGCTTCCATATTCCTGGAGGTGTGCCGGAAGTCTGACTTGTGCCCCACATCTTACACATCATAGGTATGGGCCATGAAAGACGCTGAAAGATGTCATAAACCCCCTGGAAGCAGGCGTCTCGAGTTGGAGACTGACACCTGGCCATGTCATAAATAGTGGTAATTGGGCCCTATAGTGAACACTCCCCCGCTGCGTTACCTCTCTCAAGGAGAAGTCCATCGAGAAGGATAAACAGAATTGAAAAAGGCATCGCCAGCTTTGGTGCCCAAATCACCGCCCGTGTTGCAGCCATCCTGACCGATCTCTTTTTCTTGGTGACTTGCAGGGCGTGCTGTGTAATCACAGCTATTTTAGTTTTCAATCACAAGGGGGGGGGCAGAGAAAAAATTACTGACCAGGGGTTGTCAGTCTTCAACAAGCCAGTTGGGGACCTTCTCCATCACGTGATTAGGCTCGCCAGACACCGGTGGGGCACTCGAAGGCACCAACAGGCACGACACCGTCCTTGTCATCCGGGATCCTTGTGGCAGCTCAATTTGGATCGATATTGACCGTTCCCTATTCTTTGCTGGGAAT